>JAUEKU010084843.1:0-22175 GCA_032274805.1 Gypsophila paniculata
GAAGCAGAATCCAAAGTCCTCTTCGAGTCAGGGTTCAAAGCATTATAGAATGTCATAGCTATGAACCCCTTCCCGAACCCATGGTGCGGGCACCGTTTTTCGAGCAACTTGAATCTCTCCCAAGCATCGTACAATGACTTATTCAACCTTTGTCTGAACCCCGTGATCTGCGTTCTAAGCATGGCAGTTCTCTCTGGAGGGAAAAACTTCTGATAACAATATTCGCGTACGTATCCACAACAATATTCGCGTATGTATCCACAACAATATTCGCGTATGTTCTCACAGTGTGGCGCACGCACTGCTATACTCGTAATTTTGATCAACGAAACTTTTTATCAAACAAAAACGGTTTTCTGATCTCTCTTACAAGATCAGTTTTGATATTCATTTATTTTAGATTATGTTTTTAAACATATTTTCTCTTTTAGTCAATATTTGTTTTGTGAAAATATTATTTGTTATGTGAAAAGGATATTGAAAAGGAGTCGCCACCAAAATTAAAAGGCTTTGGAACCATCGATGTGTCTCGATTCCTAAGACTTTGAAATCCTTAGATTTAGGGCACGTCGATATCCATCCATCCTAAGGTTAGAAACCAGAGATTGGATTCAGGGTGAGAGTACCTTATAGAAAGAAATCGTTGTTTAGAAATCGTCTAAGAAGGCCTACGTGAACGTAGCTTTTAGTAACTCAAAAAACGGTGTGAGAGATCAATATTGAATTAACCACTTTGAAATGTTGTCCACACAAAACAGAAAAAAATACGCCAAAATAGAATTAGAAATTGCCAGAGCCATTGGCGATTATAAGCCAGTGTACAGGCTATTTCTAACCTGTAAGTTAGTCAAATAATTTGTTTTAACTGATGTCGAAATTTGTTTAGATTGATTAACATGCAATTCTACGTCATAAAACAGTAAAATAACAACAAATTAAATCAATTAATTGAATCACCTTTAGATTTAAAAGGTTTACGATATTAACGAATGTCGATTTAGATTAGTCGATATATTGCAAATAATAAGGTTTTGATTATATTTGAAAGTTTGAAAGTTTGATAACCTGATTGATTTTAAGTGAGTCATCTTGATGCACGATCGAGTGGGGACGGATTATGAACTCGTCTTGTGGAATCCTAGTGTAGATTTTGCATGTGTCGTTTGCTATTGTATGATTGATGGTCTAGAAAAGATGTAGAAAAGGGTCAAAACTCGAAAGGCATTGTCTTAGAAGAATATATTATAGGGATTGAAATTAATACCTTAGTAAGAACGGACTATCGAGATCGATAATATGAATGATAATAATTGATAATAGTTGATAATATGTGAAATAATAAGGGTTTTGAATTGAGTTGAAGTGTTTGAAAGCTGGGCAGAGGAGACATAGAAGACGGGTTTGAATTACGTTACCGAATCTGATTTTAGGAGTTAGAAAGACATGTTCTTATAGAAAAATAGATATTGGGAAGGCATGAAATCCCCGGTGAAGATGCGACTTAACTGGGAATCACAAGTGCTGCGATTCGGGGGGTTGTACGACAGAAATCTCGAGAATTATCTTGTTTACGATTTTTAGAATAGAAGATATATCCTGTCTTGCACAATAAGTAAATCATTATGGCCGTAATTAGTGTTGGATTAGGGGTAGGATTAGGGTAAGGCTTGATATTGGGCTTTGAAATTGGAGATTCGAGAATCGAGCCTGAAACCAAGTCTCGGGCTGAGATTTTGCCTGATGCATGTTTGACTTAAAACGTTAAATCAGATTAAGATGTGAACTCGGATTTTGCAATTGGAGCTCCAAAAATCTGGAAATGGGCCAGAGGTTAGGATTTAGGCTGTTTGGGACTCGGAAATGGATAATGGGCTTTTGGGCACGAGAATGGACTTTTGAGCTTACAAAAGGGCTAGTGGGTTAGAAATGAGGCTTTTGGGCTCTTGATATGGGCTTGCGGGCATTGATGTGGGTTTGCGGGGTTCAATATGAGCCTGCAAGGCTTAGAATTGGGTTTTGGAGGGTCCAAAATGGGCTAATAGACAAATGTGCATTGAGACCAACTAAAATCAAAACGTTATTTGCAATTGTAGATACCCATATTTGTAACCCCCAAAACCAAACCCAGTGATGAATATGACTACAACTTGGTTCAAAGCAACGACATTGACTAAAGAAAATCCAACTCAGGATATAAATCAAATTATTACAAATGACATTTAGTCTTTATGTATGACTAGCCCATTTATCCTCAATTTCAAGTCCAAGTCCAAATCAAACCTCTATCAAACTCAAATAGCCCATCTCAATCTAATTGGCCCAAAACTTGGCACAATTGTCTAATTCCGTATTTTTGGAGCTCTGATTGCAAATTCCGAGTTCACGTATTAATCCAATTTAACGTTTTATGTCAAACATACATCTATCAAAAATTCAGTCCGATGCCGGATTCCCGGCCCGATCCACGATTCTCAATTATCGAATATCCAATCTCAAAACTCAGAATCAATTCTAACCCTAACTCTAACCCTAATCAACAGCTGAATTTGATTCCCACCCACAATCGCCAGTGGACTAGTTTGATGTTGGGCTTTGAGATTGGAGATTGGAGATTTGAGATTGGAGATTCACGAATCCAGCCTGAAACCGAGTCTCGGACTGAAATTTTAACAGATGTCTGTTTGACTTAAAATGTTAAACCGAATCAAGACGTGAACTCGGATTTTGTAAATGAAACTTCAAAAATCTGGAAATGGGCCAGAGGGCCAGGATTTAGGTTGTTCGGGACTCGCAAATGGGTTGTTGGGCTTCAAAGTGTGCTTTTGAGCTTAGAGGGGGCTAGACGGATAGTGGGTTGGAAATGAGGCTTGTGGTCTTGTGATATGAGCTTTTGGGCCTTGAAATGACTTTTGGGTTTCGTTATGGGATTGTGGGGGTTTGAAAAGGGCTTATAGACCAAAGTGTGCATCGAAACGAACTAAAATCAGACGTCATTTGGCATAATTCGATTAATATTTGAGTTCAACTTTACTTTAACCAACGTCATTTCGATTAAACCAAGAAATAGTCTAATTCATCATCGGTTTTGGATTAAGGGGTGTAGATTTGGGTACGTACAATTTTTTTTTGCTGTGAATATTGAGATTGCAAGAATATGAAGTAAGACAATGAATATATGTTGGTTGAGGAAGAAGAAGATCATGAATATGAAATGTTACTGCAAATTGATGGGAATACCATAAGTTGAGTAAATGAAACATGGGTAGTTGCTTTTGAACGTAAAACATGGGAGAAGACTTGGAGTTTGACTTCTAGTTAATAGATAATTTTAAAAAGAAATTGAGAAAATTTAAAAAGGTAAAAAAGAGTTTAAATAGAGCTCGTTTTATATGACCTGCATTAATAACCAACTTATAGAAGACTTTGTGTAATTACATAAATACTTTTGGCGGTACCAAATTGAGTACCACCCAATGGTTTAATATTATTTCATTGAGTGTCTACATATTGCATAAATTCCCTCAACCAACCAAAGTTGTATTTTGCAAGATATATAAATTTCAGTGTTTTTGCTTAATTTGCCAAACGACAACCTTAATGTAATTTATTTTCCATGAATCAGGTCTTAAGTAATAATTCAAGTTTCAACAATGGAAGTGAAGAGATAATTACACTTCTGTATCGAAGTAAACACGCATACTCTTTATGGGAAAAATTGACCGAAACTTGTAATATGTCCAAGAGAGATGCTATTTAAGGGTTGAATTTTGTACGACCAGTATTCTATAGTGGATTTGTTTAAGGATCAATTTATACAATCGACTAAATTTTTTAGTTAAGTTTATTAACTACAAAAACCTTTAAGATTACCAAAATACGGTACGGTAAAATAAAGGGACAATAACTCATAAAATATTCGTACGGATGTGTTGGATCATATCTACTTGTGACCCATGATTGAAGTATAATCTTTTAGTAAAAATTTATCATTCAATGAGATGCAAAGATATAAACACTCGAAAGTAGAAAAATAATTTCCCTCTTCATCGATTTACATGATAAAATCTAGATAATTGGATTTCATTTGAGATAATATGACCCTTGATAAAGAAATGTATCATCTAATATTATGTTTTAAACGCTTTAACTCTATACTCAATGGCATCATTCCTACAACTTTGAAATTTTACAGTCCAAAACTTGACTAAAAAAATTCTTAAATAATATTTTTCACCGTATAAAATAACCCAAACCAAACCAAATTTAGTTCAACATAAATATGAATCTTAGTCTAGATTACTATATGAATGACTAGCTACGAAGACTCTTACCCGTTTATCTTTGAAACCACTAGGCCATTTGAAATGTGTTTGGAAGTGCTACAACTCTTTAATTACTCGTCCTTATATTCCAGCGTCCTACATTTTTCGTGCAAGTCCTTGTGTATGCCTCAATTTTATCTGAAACCCCCAACAACTCATTGAGGATTCAACTAAGTATTCGACTTGGTTCAACTTCGTGGATGGTTGATAGATTGGTTGTTAAGTAGACTTATTCTCATTTATTTAGTAGTATTTGAGAGTTATTTGTAGTTAAACTAGCTATTTAGCTAATACTAAAAATTTTATGATTGAGTTTATTGCGGATTTGATACTGCGCGTATATTGTTTGAGTTTGTAGGCACAAGATCGTTGATGCTAGGTAAACAACTTAGAGAATATAATGACAAATGCCAAATGAGAATTAAACTAAATCATGTGGCATTTTGTGCACATAAAACATCAAAATTAAAGTGTAAAACCAAGATGTGTCGTATTTACCCTGAGACGGGCTTAAAAGCTACAAAAATAGATAACAAGTCAAATCGCGTGGCACGAAAGGCAGCGTGGAGCTATGTTTTTGTTAAGTTCTATATTTTTTCAAGATTTCTTTCACGGGTCCTAGTTGAGCAAATATTTGAGACAGAAGTTCATTGAACATAACTTCACTTATGAGGAGATCCTTGCTCGGGAAACAAATTGTAGAATATAATGACAAATGCCAAATGCGAATTAAAGCAAATCATGTGGCGTTTTGTGAAGATAAAATATCAAAATTAAAGTGTAAAAACAAGATGTGGCTTATTTACCCCAGACGGGACTTAAAAGCTACAAACATAGATAATAAGTCAAATCCTATGGCACGAAAGACAGCGTGGAGCTATATTTTTGTTAAGTTCTATATTTTTTTCAAGATTTCTTTCACGGGTACTTGTTGAGCAAATATTGGAGACAGAAGTTCATTGAACCTAACGTCACTTATGAGGAGGTCCTTGCTCGGGAAACAACTTGGAGAATATAATGACAAATGCCAAATGAGAATCAAACCAAATCATGTGGCGTTTTGTGAAGATAAAACATCAAAATTAGAGTGTAAAAACAAGATGTGGCAAGTGGTGCAGTCGAGTTCTGGGTAACCTCAAAGCTTGCAATGGCATGAATTGCGAGGTCCCGAGTTCAACTCCCTGTAGTCCCAAAAAGTCTGCGGTTAAGTCCTGCCATCCTTCAGGATGTCTTTTCAGGATGTCTTACATGGTGCATGTGGTTTGCAGGATATCTCATGTGCTCGGGGGACTAAACCCCTCGTTACCAAAAAAAAAAACAAGATGTGGCTTATTTACCCCAGGCGGGGCTTAAAAGCTACAAACATAGATAATAAGCCAAATCGTGTGGCGCGAAAGATAGCGTGGAGTTATGTTTTATTAAGTTCTGTATTTTTATTATTCCAGGGGTACAAGATGTTTTTCATGGGTCATAGTTGACGAAATATTGGAGACATAAGTTCATTGAACCTAACCTCACTTTTGAGGAGATCCTTGCTCACATCTTAGACCGTAAGGAGAAGTGGTTTAGTAATAAGGTTGTTCCATTGGTCAAAATTTTTGTAGTGTTGTGATAAGCTCGAAAATGAGATTTAGTGAACCGAAACTTTTTGTTTGCTAGATACGCCTATTTTCCTATTGTCATTTCTTTTTTTCCTAACTTTCTATTAATGAAAAGTTTTTAGGGTGAAACTAGTGTAAGTTGAGGAGACATAACACCCAGTAAAATTTCATTTTTTTTTTATTTCATTTGAATCGGGTTAATCAATTTCATTTTAATAAAATCTTAAGTATTGGGCTGGGTCACTAATATGGTATCTGGGAAATATAAAAAAAAAACATTATCTAATTGTATTAGTGATAATGTTCGCAAAACAATGGAACACAATATAGCGGCAAAGTAGGCAAAGTAGTTGGATAAATTAAACTAAATTACTTAGTTTATTTCAAACAAAGGGTTAAATGGTAATTTTGATTTTCATTATCAATATCATGGTTAGAATCATGGTTAGAATATCTAGTTAAAATTTTCCCCATTTAGGTTCTTATCATGTGTGCTTAGTGGACAAATGTTAGAAAACTCAATTCATTAATTATCAAATTTTTTTCCGGTTGATATATCATATTTTAATCATATTAATGGTTTTACATCCAGATTTAGCAAAACACAACTGAAAGCAAACAAAGAAAAAAAGGAAAATTTCTAAATTACTACCTTTAAGCTCATTTTTTTTTTTAAATTACTACCCTTTATACTTTTTTCTAATCAACTATCCGCCCAAAAAATCAGTGAAAAGACGGATTTCTGCCTCTTAAAAAAAGCATAATCTCATTTGAAAAAGCTAATGGACGAGAATGTGGTTTTTATTCAACGAGAAGATTAATGTTTTGTCTTTTTGATTTATGGATTAAAGATTTAAGATGATCTAATTATAGGTGTACTTAAAAATTAAAAACGTTAACGTTATGATAAGAATGAAAAGGTAAAATTGTCCAATATTTGAGTTTTTGGAAGGAAATCCTCTTTTTGGGGTCATTTTCACAAATTAAAGTCGTGGAAAAGTTGTTAGATAGCAATTTTAGAATAAAAGTCTCTTAAAAGGTTCCCCCGTTCCATTGGGTTCTATACATGTTTTCAAATTTGTGATGGAGATTTTGAAAAAGTGTATAAAATCCTATGTAATAGAGAAAATAGTAATTTTGGAAAAAAAAAAAGTATAAAAGGTTGTAATTTTGAAAAAACTTATGCTCGTCGTTGTTTCTATTTTAACGCTATATTCCTTATTGGATAGTCTTTTAATTATCACCTTATTTATCATTATTGACTACTCTAGGCCAAGCGACCCCTGATATATCACCACGTTGAATACACGAAGCTCCATAGGTGGAGCGACGAGAATAATGGAGTCTTTGTCTTCTGAAACTACTTGATTCGCCAGCCAATCACTAGCCTTGTTGGCTTCCTTTAGGATCTAGCTTAACCTCCCAATCACACAAAGCAAGAAGCGAACGACACCGGTACACGAGAGGATGAAGAGATGAGCATGTAAGTTTATGTTCTTGAATAAGGCCGATGCAAGATTTATTGTCCGTATGGACAAGGAGCTTTTTAATGCCACGGTTACGAGCCAATCGCAATCCCCGATCAAGAGCCATGATTTCAGCTCTCATAGACGAGCATATCCCACATGAGAAACAATATCCCTCTATACAATTACCAGAATCATCTCTGATTAAATAATCACCCGCTCCAGCTAAACTCGGATTAAATTTCGACGGCCCGTTAGTATTCAACATTATCCAACCATGAGGGGCGGGGGGTGTGGGGGGGGAGAGAATTCCCCTAGGCCAAGAGGAGAAAAAATTAGGAATGGAGGCGACACCCCCTAATTGGGACCAAATGTCAACCAAGTCAAGACAGTCCGAAGGACGTGAACAGTGGTTTCTTCTTATGCCCGCACCGCAAGCATTTGGGGTCATCCGCAAGGTTTCTTTTGACCCGTTTACCATTACACATAATGCGACCATGAGCCGCAAGCCAAATAAACAAACGAACCTGTAGTTGAATAGGAAGCCACCAAATAACTTCCCAACACGGGGGGTGGACCCTCCCGTTATGTCTTGTCCCCAAAGAAAACCAAAGCGGATTTAAGAGTAAATTTACCTGACGGTGTACCATTGCAACACGAGGTATCCTCCATATTAGAATCTGGATAGGGATATCGACGAGATTTTTAGCAGAACATCTTTGGGGAGATAATTAGAGAAAACGTCCCACCGCCAACCGACCTTATCACTGCACATCTCACTCAAAGACAACCCTAAAATATCATATGGGATTGGACTCGCAGCTTTAAGAGAAAAGCAACATGCATCAACCCACGAATGATCCCATAATAGAGTGTGGCGACCATCTACGGTTGCCATAGCCCATCCAAAATATTTTTAGCCTGGGAAGTTACTCATGCCCACTGGGCTCGTTTTGGTTTTGGTTTTGGTTTGAACATATCCACATCGCATCTACCTTGACAATACTTGGATTCAAGGACCCTAGACCAAAGCTTCATAAGTTAAGTAAGGACTCGCTAGCCCAGCTTAGTGAGGAAAGCTGCATTAGCTTGTCGGGCAGAGGCTAACCCGAGCCGACAGATGGACTTAGGTTTCTGTAAATTTTCCCACCTAAAGAGATGGACTCGACGCTGGGCCTCTACCCCACCCCAAAGAAATCTCATAGCCTTCCGATCAATAGAGTCGCAGTCCGACCGAGGAATCTTAGCCGTTACATACTATAATTGATTGGACACGTGGGATAAAGTGAACTGAAGAAGGGTAGCGCAAACAGTGAGAGAGAGTTTCTTGGTTGCCCACCTGCCAGTCTATGAGTGACTTTTTCCTCCAGATGCTCAGAAGTTTGGTTGGTAACCCGGCGATGGATAGTTGACATACCTAGATACATCCCCAAATCATTAGTGCGTCCTATGCCCGACTCACTAGTAATTTGAAGCGCTTGATCATCATTGAGTTGCTTAGAAAAGAACACCCTAGATTTTCGAGTACTAACTTTTTCATATGAGGCCCTACAGAATTTGTCTAGGACTCTTTTATTTATTATTGCTTGCTCCAAATTTGCTTCTGCCAAAAGAACCATATCATCACCAAAAAATAATTTAGATATGAGTGGACATGTGGAACTAGATGGGACAGGCTTCCAGATCCCATTGCAGACCTCCTCGTCTGTAGCATGTTATAGACGCTCAAGGCACATCACAAAAAGACGACGACAAGGAATCCCTTGCCGAACTCCTCGAGAAGGAGCGAAGGACTCAGTGGGGTCGTCGGTCCATAGTACCTGGAATTTGACCGACCGAATGCACACCATAATATTGTCTACCGAAAGTAGGAAGACCCATCTGTGATAAAGTTTCATGAATAAAATTCCACCTTAGACGATCATTGGCCTTCTCAAGGTCATTTTAATGGCCATAGTCCCGAACGAACGTTCCTAGTCCTCATCTTATGGAAGACCTCCAGAAAAATGACAATATTATCAGTAATCTGAAGACCTGGAATAAACCCACTTTGAGTTTCTGTGGATACCGAAAACCAACCCCTCCATTGGAAAATTAGGTTTTTGAAAAATGAAAAGATTAAGTGTCGCCACCAAATTAGAAAAGAGAATTTAAACTTATCGATGTGTCTCAATCTTGAAATCCTTAAAAATTAGGGCACATCAATACCCATTCATTCTAAGGTTATGAAACCAAAGACTAGATTCGGGGTGAGGCTAAAATCGTTCTATTTGAAAATCACCTAAGCATGCCTATGTAAACATAACCTTTACTAACTTGAAAAAGCATGACATCGATATTTTACGAACCAATATGCATGTGAATAAAATAGACAAAATAGAATAAACTGCAAATCGCCAGAGACTTACGACTTAGGCACAGAATCCTTGGATAACAGGCGATTCATGGCCTAAATTGACAGTCAACAGGCGATTGACAAGATCCATGTGATTACTGAAATCGTTTTTTAAGCTACACTAGGAATTATTTAGGTTATCTACATGCAATTCTACGCGATAACAATAATAAACAGCACAACAATACAAGATTATATATAAATCACCGTCAAATTGTAGATTTAACGATAACAAGTTGATTTTAGTTGTCGAACTCGTTGTTTTAATAGTGTATTACAATAGAAAGATGACATAAAAGGGGGAAAGGAAGCCAAGCATAAGGCAGCCTTTAAAAACATAGATTGATCTGTCAATTGGTTATTTTTATATGGGCTTCTTGATGCATGATCGACTAGGTATAGCTATTGTAGCTATTTTGTGGAAATCTTTGGAAAAGTTCGCACGCGTCGATTTTAATGGCTAATGTAGCCTTGAGGTATAGAGGGGATTTAGAAGAGGATCAAAACACGAAAGACAGTGCCTTAGATGGAGACTAAAGATTTAGAATTCGTACCTTGAATTAATGGATGAACAATAGTATGGAATCTATGGATGATCGATTAATATGGTTGTATTAAGAACTAAATAATAGTAATGGATAATTAAAATAATATGGAATAATATGAGTAATAGAGAGACGACATAATTTAGAGAGAGAAATTAGATTTTTTATTTCGTGAATTGGTGATTTGTGTTGAAGATAAAAGGTCTTTTATACAAAAAATTAGGAAAGAGAGGGGCAAGAATCGCTGGGGGAGCCGGGATCTGATTTTTGGTAAAAACTCGTTTTTGGTATATGTAATATAATATTAGAGTCGGTTAATCAATTAAACACATGTTTAATTAGATTTCGGCTGTTATTACGGATTTGTAAATTAGGAAATTAGGTTTTGATTCGAGATTTGAGAATCGAAAATCACTGAAATTTTGACATGAGGCCTATTTTGCTTAAAATGTCAGACTGAGCTAAAAAATGAACTCGGTTTTCGCATCGGAGGCTCCGAAAATTTGAAAATGAGTGAAATGGGCTAAGCTCGGAGCTGGTTTGGGCTGAAAACTAGGCTTTTGACTAAAAGGGTTCGGTCTGGGCTAGGTTTGGGTTGAGACCAAGGCTAATAGACCAATTGTGCATCAATAAGAAACTAAAATCAACCAATCGACAGGCTAACATTATGAATCCAGATTATTTTACGAGTTCAACTTTTGTAATCAATGTCATTACTAATTTCGTTATAGTCATTTTCATCATCGGGTTTGAAATGGGAGGTGCGGATTGGGGTATATACAATTTCCGAATAAGATGAGGCGGAACTTGATTAACCCGATTTGCGAGAACTTTGCTGATGATTTTATAAGCCACATTACACAGGCTAATTGGAAGAAACTGTGAAATAAGTTTCGAGCCTTGCACTAGGAATAAGAACAAATATAAATATTATTTTATTAAGTCCATCTGGAAAGTCTTTGACATCAAGGGCTTTGATCACAATATTAGTAACAGAGGACCAATGACTAATGCTTCTGATAAAAGAGAGCTTGGAAACCATCCGGACCTGGGGCCTTGAGAGACCCCATATTGAAAATAACTCGTTCAACTTCGGATATAGTAAAAGGCCGTGTGAGTTTCTCCTAGTCACGTAGGGAGGAATCTTGAAAATAATCAGTAGGCATGATCACTTCAGTAAGAGTATGATTATCATCTGTGTACAAGTTTTTGAAATAATCAACTAACATGGAATTTTATGTCAGATGGAGCCTCGAGCCAATGCCTAGAATCATCCTTAAATAGATGTAGTTTTGTTCTTCCATATGCGAATTAGAGTACTCACATGAAAGTACGATGTATTGAGACAAAAAACCCCCCCCCCCCAAAAAAAAATCAACTCTCGACTTCTGGTATCAAAGTAACAGGGCCGTATCAAGCTGAGTACGTAAACTCTGTTCCAGCTCATTTAAGTTTCGCTTAACTTTTTTTGCCAACTCCCGCTAATCGGTTCTTAAGTCTGCGCTTCTTGTCAAAGATGTTGCCAAAGGCTTTATCGTTCCATTCTTGAAGATTAACCGAGAGCTTGGTAAGTTGAGACACTAATGAGTAATGACCCCTCCGAACTCCAATGCTCATCAACAAAATCCAAGAACATCTCATGAGTAAGCCAGGCTGCTTAGTAATAGAACTGGCGTTGAACGGAGAGGGGCGAACCCGTTCGGAGAAATAAGTATTGGACAATGATCAGACTGGAAAGCAGGCAAGTGCCTAAGCAAAAATGAAAGTTCTAATAGTTCACTGTGCAGAGAATGCAAGTTCTAATAGTTCACTGTTTTCAATCCAATTGTTAAACCTTTCACATCTTCCAGCCATCAATAAAAGGAATGTAAAAAGGCCATTGCCAAATGTAAATGGCTACCCCATCTTTCTTCTCTTTGACCCACCGGAGCAAAAGTGATCGGCCAAATGATTCATCGGAGTACAAGTCGCCGACATATCCCGACTACTCCAGCCATCGAGTCACCACGTGTCAAATAATATGCCTATTCCTACCTCGACTATCACGTCGCCGGCCTGCAACTCCATAAATTCATCTAGATCAGATCTAATTTATAAGCCCCTTTGATCTCATCACTTTGAACCTACTCGGTCTTCAACCTATTGTATTGGCCACCACCACTCAACTTCTTTGTCTTTGACCTCTAGTGTAGGTGGTTGGAGTGGTGTATTGTGGGTTAACTCTCCCGGCGATGGACCAGCAGCTGGCAGTGGTGATGTGGAGTTGGTATGGGAGGAGGACGAGGTTAGGTTGTGGCTTAAGAAGACGAGTATTGATCGATTTGGATGGTGTTTGTCAGTTACGATGTGGTGATGTGATGGTATCCTCCCGCAGTGGTAGGTTTTTTTAGGGGGCGGTTTCTTAATGAGAATTGGTCTGAGAAATACAGTAACAAGGAAGAGGTGAAGGGGAAATATTGTCAATTTGTCATTAGCAACTTTTTCTAAAAATGTGCAATGTCAAAACGGCGAAAAATAAAAAACTGAGGGAGTAATTTGAAAAATAAAAAACTTTGGGAGTAAATAATAAGATCGTAATTTTGAATTTTTCATTTTCTTTTACTTCAAAAAAAAAAATAATCATCGAATTTTAAAGGAAAAAGATACTCCAGAGTTAGCAATTAGGAACATCAACGCTTGTAATTTGGCAACTAACAAAATGTGAACAAAGAGTAAAATGATCAATCATTAAGTCCCTTACAGAATCACGTACAGTAATTCCATGGTGAGACGACAAATTCCCAGTAAACAATCTTGAATTTACGATTTCTGCAGTCCACTGTCTAACAGCTGGGCATCTAAAACACTCACGTCAGTTTCAAGTCAGGTTTCAACAAGACCAAAAAAGGTTATTATCGAGATAATGTCCGCAACTTAACATTTACAATGACCAATGAGAACCCTAATGGGAAATCATTCAAGTTGGCTGCATCATTCTCAATCCAAAAGTAGTCATCAGTCTTCACATATAAGCTGTGCATCTCAACGCAAAAACAAAGTGATCTTGATAACTATCGCAAGCTTTGAGGGCCATCCCTACTCTGCCAGAACCTTCCTGTTTGTGCGACGACGTAGCACACGTGGCTTGTACACGTAGCGACCATGACGAAATCCTGCGAGAGGATGCAGAATCCCTTCGTCACATATCTGACATTGATTAGCTGTTTTAATACCTGCACACAAGATCAAACAAGCATGTATTTCGTTTTTAGTAGGTGTAATAAGTAATGAATGGCACCATCTGGAACCACTGTTGGCAAAAATTTCGGGAACTTTGGTCATAGCGTGAGGTCATTAGTAAATATCAGGGAAACCTCGTAGAATATTGAGTTTTGGGAGGGTACCATGTAAAATTTCCCATATATTATTTGTACGAATCATCTCCCAGAGTAATCGTAACACTCGTAAGACTTCATGGTTTGTGAACTAGGTTAGACATTTCCTTAGGAGCAATTTTGTCAATGATTAAAGAGTTACGTATAGTTATCTTTTAAAAAACCAAAGGCTACAGTCATATGAACGTGTGAGATGGAAAAAAAAAAAAAAAAAAAAAAAAAAAACCAAAAGTGAACATATCAAAAAACAGGCTTACTGTCTATGGGACGACATGCCGTGACCAAATACTTGGAACCATCAGCGTTTGCTCCAAGAACCATCAACTCAGCAAAGAAAAGTCTTGTCGATGAAAGTCCAAGGCCGTCTTCGGATGGTTTCCTGGCTGTGAAATTGCAGTGATACCAGATTTTGCCATTCAATGGAGTACCGTCGCTTTCTACAGGATCTATGAACTCATACTTTGTATGCTATCAGAAAAAAATCAATATCAATATAATTAATTTTAGAGTTTTTTTGAGCGAGGTGGTTGAACTCATTACGTGGTTAAAATATCAATATCACTTTGCTGCATTAGTTTTAGCCTAATGCCATATGGTTATGCTTGAACACATCAAATTTGAATGAAGCATACATGTTTAGAATTGTAGTACTTGAGTGCTGCTTTGCCAACTCTGATAGTTTGCGAGTGATCAGGAACCTCAGGTGACTTGTGCCTTCTTGGCGGAGGGCAACTAGAAATGATAAGGCTGGATGGTGGAGGGTCAAAAGGTGCATTGTATGCACTCCTGTTATTAGAGCCAAAAGAAAAATAAAAACAAATGATCAGAATGAATGTATAAACTATAAAGGAAGTTGAAATAAAACTACATTTACAAAGCAAGAAATATACAGAGTACGGCGTAGTCCGTAATATTTAAAATTTCAAATAAAACAAATCAACTTCCATCTTCTACGGAAAGCCTTCCGGTCTTTCCCTCTTGTTGACCTTGACCTCTTTTGAACACCATATTTTCCTCAGTCATCAAAAGACTAATCATCGTCAGACAAACATTTCCAATTTTTTTTCCCAAGTCTTGCCTTCTACATTAGTAATCTTATCTGGATCTCATTCTTTCAAGGCAGCAATAGACCATAGACCTTCATCTTAGATAACTAATCCACCTTAAACAACTATCCGCCATCTTTTCTTCAAAAATTAAAACTAAGTTCTATCCTCTAAGAGAAGTCTTTCAGTCATTCCCTACCGAAGACCTCTTTTGAACATACTTTATTCAATCCTCAAAAGACTCGGGTCATACTCAAACATACATATCCATTTCTTCTCAAATGTTGCCTTCTACCTTCATAATCTCGTCTGGATCTCATTCTTTGAAGGCACAAATGACCATCTCACATAACTAACCTTAAACAACTATCCATCATTCAATATACACTACTACTACCCCAATAACCTCAATTCTTAACCTTTTGTGGAAGACCACACATCTCCACCACACTCATCTTTTGAAAAAGATACTATTTTATGGCCAACTTTCGAAAGCAAGATTTTTGAATGTATAAATAAATAAAAGGATGTAATGGTTCAACCGATATTCTTTAAATGTAATGACTAATTACTTAATATGTTGAAAATAAGATAATATTACAAAGTATTTCTGAATCGGTAACGTGGAAAAAAAAAAAAAAAATCCATACAGAAATAAAACACGATGTCTGAAACATATGATTCATAGATTTCTAGCAATTCTATTCTTATATACCTTTATGGCCACAATTGAGCTCCAATAAAATGTGATAACGACTTCTCCCACTGCCCATTTCCAACTAATTCAACAATAACACCATGAGCAGCATTTAGCCCCTCAAATTAAGACCACCAAGGGCACCAACAAACACCGTCACTAGCTAAACTCGATAATTAATCACATCATCAAGACAATAGGACTTGAACAAACCGTGAGCAAGATTAAAATTTCATCCATTTTAGCTCCCATATCAAGCGACATACTAATAAATATTCGTCACGAATTCCACCGTTAGTTCGATGACAAAAACAACTGATAAACTGATCTTAAAAGTTCTGCCAAAAGACAAAAAATTGCCAACATCACTACTCATTTCTTTAATCCTACCAAAATCAACAAATTTTTTCATATGATACTCCCTCAATTCCACTTAACTGTACTCATTATCTTTCTGGATCCTTGGATTATATCAGCAAACGTACAAACCTAAACATGTTAATGATATGGGAGCGTGTCAAAATTATTACGGGTGTGTGTGTGTGTTTTCAATATCAATTCCTATACTACGTGTGAATGTCTATATGACAGGATAACCTCCGAAACCGAAGCAGTTACAGATGATATAACAGAGATGCACAAGCAAATATCTCGAGATATTAATGAAGATAAGATTAAGTACACAAAACATACAATGTTTCACTATTAATCACATGTTTAAATTTAGAGCAGACTGCGAAGAAATCTGAATCATAAACCCAAAATACTCGATGTTTGAAGCGTGTAACCCTTGGAGTTCTAGTCTTTCTACTTTCTTCTATGCCATTAAGGCCTAAATTGAAGTCTGTGTACTAAAAAGTGCTCACATCTTCTCCCATTTCCCATTGCCCATTTCATCACGGGGCTGTTTGGTCCATTCACTTCATTGGGTAGGAATAGAATGAAGTTTAAATCCTGGTAGGTATGGGCTTAGAAATCCATACCTACTAAGGTGTTTAGTTTGATCCTGGAATGGATTTTCTTTCATGTGTATTGTTGAGATATTTTGGTGGATTCAATATTCATTTATACTTCTTCCATTATAACTAGTTCTAATAAAAATAAGATATGTTCAAAGAGTTTTTAAAAAATTAGAAATGGAAAAAAATGATTTTTTTAAAGGAATTTAAAAGATAATTAAATAACTGTATTTTTTTCAGAGTTTTCTCTAAAAAAGAATAATAAAATAATAATCCGCTTTATTTCATATATTGTGTTTTATGGGGATTAGATAACAAAAAGGTAGCCAAAGTTTGTAATTAAAAGGCATTGAGTTTGAATCATGAGGGGAGGGCAAGGTATGAGATTCCAAGGGGTTGGAATGAATTTAGAAACCACCAAATATCTAACTCCATCCCAAAATCCATCAATCACACTGAAATTCCAAAATGCATCAATTCCATTATATATTCCCCCAACCAAACAACCCCCAGATATTGCAACAATTACAGGAGTGTCACTAAAATACCTCAAGTTAAGGCTAACAACAAAGATTATCACACAAATGGAACTACTACTTGGAACACAAACCACAAAACGAACCTAAACACATAATATTCGATGAAACTGCACCAGCCATCAATTTTATCACTGATTTCACTCTACCAATATGGTAAATCTATAACCTAACATTTTAATAATTAATTATCACCTCCATTTTAACAAGTGACGATCCCAAAACTACTGCCTCAAACAAAATATGTCATGCTCAATTGCCCACATCACTAATCATTTTTCAATCCTACTATATTAAGTAAAATATAATTGAGCAAGTTTTTGGTAACACGGATCATAATCATAATCATAATCATAATCATAATAATAATAATAATAATAATAATAATAATAATAATAATAATAATAATAATAATAATAATAATAATAATAATAATAAGTCTAAGGGTGACAAGTGAACACTCAAGGAAACCTGGTATTACGTAAGCTACACTGTAAGATGGTCAAAATTGATAAATAGCAGGGATAATCGTCTTCCATTGAATCATAAATTATCAAAAACTCCTTGTCTATTCAGCATTTACCATATGGGTGATTCCAAAAGACTTGTGTGGTCGTCAAACATACAATCTATTATTCGTGGGTTGCCTTCTACCTACATAATCTTACCCGATGGCATTCTTCCAAGGCACCAATTGACCTTCGGCTCAATTAAGTAATCCACCTTAAACAAATATCCTTCATCTTTTCTCCAGAATACACAATTACTACCTACCGGCTACTCCCCGATAACCTCAATTCACAGCCACCCCTTCTGCACCACATTCATCTTTTGAGCATGATAATATGTATGGCCCAACTTTCAATAGTAAGATTCTTTAATCTTTACATAAAAGGAGGACATAATGCATCAACCGAAATTCTTTGAATCTATTGACTAATCGATTAATATGTTCAAACTAAAAGAGCACGTACTACTAAGAATTTCTCCGAGAGCCCATTACATCTAACTAACTCCACAATAAAACCAGGACCACTCGAAGTTAACAATAAACACAATGTTACACTTGCCAAACACAATAATCAATCATATATTCTACCTTCATTTCCATGACAAATCTACCTGATAAACCAATCCTAAAACTTCTACCTAAAGCGCAATCTGACAACGTCACTAATCACTTATGTAATAAAGACATTCAAGAAAATATCTTGGGAATAAGGGATAATAAGGGGAAACATAAGCAAGATGGATGGACTATCACTCAGTGTCAACCTAAAAAACAGACAGATGTCAAATTTAAATAACGAGCATAATTCTTCAACAAACACCACTCATTTCAATGACTAGCCACTTGTATATTTACATAAACGATAGCATGCTACGAGGTATTACTGAATAAAAAATCAGAAACCTAAAATACTTGGTTCATACAGAAATAAAGCATCATGATATATGAAGCATGTGATCCTTCAAGATCTAGTTTTTCGATTCTCTTCTATGGGTTTACGACCTAAAATGGAGTGTGCTCGAAACTTCTCGCACAAGTCATTTCATCCAATAATTTCAACAGCAATACCAGAGAGTCCCTAAAATACTTCAAACTAACACTAACCACAAGGCACTAACACACAAATAAAAACAGCAACTATGGAGCACAAACCATAAAATGAACCGAAAACAAACTAACTACTACAAAATTAATAGTTGATCATACTCATCCTCATGGAATTCCAAGAATGAACCGAAAACAAACTAACGACTATTCCATCAATTAACTACTACAAATTTAACATTCGATCAGCTACAAATTCATTAAAGCCAATGCAGTCCCTCATGAACACAGTCTATAACCTCGAGCATATTAATTAATTATCAATAATCATATACACCACCTACATATCCATAAAAAATAATCCAAAAAATACTGCCTCAAACACAATGTGTCATGCCATCATCACTGATAATCATCACTCAATCCGTTCAAAATCAACAAACTTTCTGATACGATAATCGCTACATCCCGCTTAAGACAGTCTCCATTTGCTTTTTGGTCCATTCCGAAGTAATTATCCCGTATCAATATTAAGTATTGTGAGATAGACTGATGTTTAAAAAGACGACATCATTGATAATCATTCAATCCTATCAAAATCAACAAACTTTCTGATACAATACGTGCTACATCCCACTTAAGACGGTCTCCAGTTGCTTTTTGGTCCATCCCAAACTCCAAAGTAATTCTCCCATATCAATATGAAGCAACATATATCGTGTGACAGTCTGATCTTGAAAAAGCCAACATCAAAAACATGCAAAGTAATATTATAAACAATCATATAAGAGAGAAGGAAAAAAAAAACCGTTTAAAAAGGCAACAACAAAACACGCAACGGGTCGTGGAAAAATGGTGTTAGGTAAACTATAATGTGTGACAGTCTGATATGAGAATGAGGATAATCATCTACTAATTATATCCCCAAGTTAAAAAAAAAAAAAATACCACATTTGATCAACGTCCACCATCCCCTAATTACTAAAACAGAAACCAAAGGGCAAGATAGTAATTTACTTTTTCCCGCCTAAACTCTTCTAAATGCATATTTATTTTAATCTACAAAAATCGACTTTGGTGGGATTCGAACACTTGACCACCCTAACTCTTTAAAGTTATGTTTAACTTTCTCATCATTAACCAACTAAGCTACATCTTTTTTGTGATTATAAAGTAAACTACAATTATAATATATATAAGATAAATGACATTTTCTAGATAAATATAAAAAAAACAACCGCGCGTATGCACGGGTAATACACTAGTAGTAACAACCATGTAATTTGTCCTTTTTCCCCTTACATCGCATGTTTAGTAAAAGATGAGTATGTAAGCATGTTGAAAGGATAATCATAGACTATCGATCATAACAGCTACTTGCACACATATAACCTCCGATTTATAGATCACAATGCAATTACTTATAGCAAAGAACACACAAACTAACTACTACTTGATCAATTAACTACCATCACCAAAATATCTACACCAGACAAAAAGCGCCATAAATCGCAAAGAGAAAAAGTAGGAACAAAAGAAAAATCCATCACTTTGTACAGAAAAAATCAAATTGGGATACAGATTGTGTCGGGTTTCGTCCATCCATGTCAACAGGTGGATGGATGGATATACGGCATCTAAGAATGGTATTGTCATCCCTATTAACAACCTCACCACAACCGACAAACTTTATCATAGTACTATAACAAACTGTCAACCAAAACAGCAAGATGCACACATTTTACAAATGCAACATTAAGAAAAGAGAAGGTAAACATTTTCTAGTGCCAGCAATTTTATTTAAAAAGAAAAAAAAAAAAAATAGTTCAATGCAAAGTTAACAACAAACGCAAGCTTTACAAGTGCTTTCTTAAAGTTGTTAGGATTAAAAACTTAACCAAGCACTACCTTTAATGAAGGAAAAAGCTGTTTGAAAAAAGTTGTGGTTGCCTACCAAAAACAGAAGCACCTTTCTAAAGCTTCTGCTTCTACTTCTACTTCCCAGAAAACTGAACAAAGGCTCCACCATCAAAGCATTACAGTCATGTTCTATTTCTACCAATTTCCCTGAAGTGTGCCCTTGCTAATTTCTTCCATCTTTTGATAGCATTTCTTTCCAGAATCATAGCATTATGATTATTCTAATTTCTTCCCCTCCCTACTTTTTGTTTGGTTTAAGTATATTTATTTGTTTATTTTTCTAGTGATTAGAAATCGAGATTTGATGTTTTCATGTTATGGACTAGTTTTTAGTGTAAACTAATGACAATAATAGTAGAAAAGTTGGAAGCTTTTATATGGGTGTTGGTTTAAAGGAGATGTGTGTTATTCTTACATGAAAAAAATCAAAGAAGAAGCTATTTTTTAACAAATCAGCCAAACAGGTATAAAAAGTAAAGACGGATTTTTAAATTTTTGGGCCAAACACCCACTATTTCCGAAGGAAACAGTTTATCAAAAAGCTACTTCTAAGAATTAGAAACATTTTGCAATAAACTAGGCCAAACATAACCTTAATCTAGAAAAATCATGGTTTTGTTAAGTACACAAAAAAAGATATATCTAAAATTATCTAGTTACGTCTTAGGATGCCTATTCTAAATATTCATTGTGTGCAAGTCCTAAGCTCCAATATGGAGCTATCAAAGTCTCACCGCTCTCCTCAAAAATAATGTAACATCGAATAATATCAAGGGATTTCAACAATAGTACCCTCTATTCTGAGGACGATAGGAGTCCAGTTTCTCCTCCAGCAGTTTCCCATTTTGCACAGATAATCTCGTACCATAAGAAGTGTAGAAAGCATCCAAAACCCTGTAAACTTCCAACAAAAATAACTAACACAGATTTTTTTTTATTTTTTTTTTTTTGGGTAAAGAAACAAAACTGAGTTCAGTATCGTTTAGTTGTTACAAACACAAATAAAAACAACTAAACGATAATTGCATCACAACTTAATATTGATCATATAGACAACAACGAATACCGGGTTTTCTCGTCACACATGGGCCAGAGCTTCTCTTCTGGATCCCAAGGACGATACTCATGCTTTCCATCGGGCCAGGTATTACTTTTCTCCTCTCCCATTGCTTAGCCTACATATGATAGAGATTGAACACGGATTAAATATTAAATACTTCAAATTAAATATAATAATCCTAAAAGCGCAAAGAATAAAAAGAAATAATAACCTCGAACCTAAGCGCAGTACTACAACATGATGGAAAAATAAATAAAGAAAGGAGACATATAAAATTGGAAATATTTTTAAATGATAATTTAGGAAAACAAGGAAAAAAAAAATGAAAAAATAAAGGGGAGGATTGAGAAGGAGTTACTTTACCAAACCCTAATTTTGATTGGAATTGAGAAGTGTGATTTCAGATACTCCCAATTTTAATTTAATTTATATTGGAATTGAAAAGTGACGCCGTCGTATTTAAGGTTATTTCTATTGTGAGCAGGCCACTATATTGGGCTCCAAGCATTGGACTCCAAGCATTGGAATTTGGACTCCTTATTAAAATTGACAAATTTATCCGTGAGTGCTCCTTACTAAGGCCCTGTTCTTTTGGACTTAATTTCAGGTCGTTTCAATTCAGTTCAGTTCAGTTCAGTTCAGTTCAGTTCAGGTCCATTCAGTTCAGTTCAGTTCAGGTCCATTCAGTTCAGTTCAGTT
>JAUEKU010084844.1:0-13246 GCA_032274805.1 Gypsophila paniculata
CGAGAGGGTAAAAAGGTAAAAGACAACCAAAACATAAAATTGTAAAATATCCGTGCATTGCACGGGTAATAAAACTATTTTTTTATAAAATCAAAGTTGAGCAGTTCAAATCCTATTTTAATATGTACGTTTTTAATCGTGTCATTTTTCTATTTACAATGCATTGGGTTTCCCATCAAAGTCAATTATTTGACAATTAATTTTTCATAAAAAGTTGCCTGTAAATTTTATATTATTCGATTTGTAATACTCCGTAGAAAATATTACGGAGTATAATTATGCTACATGAAATGCAACATATACTACATAATTAAAGAAATATTGAAAATTAAAACATGTCAAAAATAACATAGATAGAGGCAGTATAAAAAAAAAAAAAAAAAAAGAAAAAAAAAAGTGACCATTTCGTATGTTTTAATCTACGTAAACAATTCTAAACATATAGTGATACCACGATTAAAATTGACAATTCCGGGAAAATTGTTGAACATTATACTAAGTTTGAATTGAAAATTCATCTATGTCAAAATTACGTTCTAGACCAACTCTATTAGAAAAGTTAACTATAAAACTCAATGCCAAATTAACTTTTACGCATCCATTGACCTACGTAATTAAATAAAGTACATTTTGTCACAAATTTGATAAACATGCACTATTGGCTGGTGACTACGTGGGCATGCATGTAATTGATTAAATTAATTACCATAAAATCGGTCGATTAATAATTAATTAATCTTCTAATACACATAATCATAGGCTCATAGAGTCATAGGTCGTTATATGTAATAATAAACATTATTATCATAATCGTATAATCGACAAATGTGTTGTGTTGTTCTAGCCTTTTTAATGAGTTTTATTTGTCAATTATTCGTAGTTTATTAACTTATGAACGTAATTTCATGAATTTTCAATGGTGTAAATTTTGTAGTCTATTGAAGATGCCCTTCAACCAATTAATTTTCCCATAATTGTATGGTGGTTGTATTTTGACGTCTTCTACCAAGCTAAACCTTTGTCATGAAGCTTATCTTAAATAATAATTTATAACAAGACAGACGTCAAAATAAATACAATACATACAAATTTGTAAAACGTAAACAAAATACATTTTCCTCAAAGCTAAAGTCATTAGCAGTAAAATGAGGTATAATAGACATTTGTCGAACTAATTTTAATTTTATAAGACTCAGAAACAACTTGATGGCATAAATTTTCAAATAATGTCGTCATGCATGTCAATTGATATAATGAAACCGTTATAGTTTTACACGTCAGTTATTAATTGACATAACTAAATAAAAAGGAAAAATTTAAATCAAGTGTTTGTATCATATAAACAATGGGATTTCATAAAAAATTAACTCGACTTATAGAAGATGATGACCAAATTAGAACTCTTGAAAGTTACAGTAGTTGATTAAAAAGACAATGAGAAAGACATGAGGAAGTTCCTTCCATCTAATTAAGCGACCAAATGAGGTAGTCTGATTAATGTCTCAATCAAACTACTACTAATAATAATAATGTCTCAATCGGTTTTTCTATCATGTGCATGGGGTGCACATGATAATAAGCTCAAAAAGAAAATATTCTCATGAATTCTTGTATTGATAATCAAAATATTGTAATAGTTTATCTCTTTAATGAAATAATTCTTGAGAATATTTCCTCTTTAAATTTCTCATCATATGCACCCCATGCACATGATAGAAGAACCAATATTAAAATGCTCAAAAAAATTAATGATGGTTGTTGTACAACCGGTGATTGTATGATCCATTTTTCTCAAAAAATACTTACAAAAGGCTAATTATTGTGAAAACAAAAATTATTTGCATAAACTCAATAAATATTTATATCCGCAAAAAAAAAAATATACTCCTTAATAATGTGCAACAGAAAATAAAAACAAAAATGTTTAGTTATACACCACAGCCTATTTTGGGTCCATAATAATGATACTATTATTATTGAATTTGTGAATTATAGGTGGGTACACCGTGCAGTGTTTGTAGTCATGTGGTACATCCATGAATAGAGCATTATATTACGTGCTCTCAAGCTACTTGTTCATAGCTTGCTTGCTACATTGACTTTGAATACACACTTTATTAAGATTTTAGTTGGTTTAAAACTTGGAATTTACCACATGGCCGGTAAAATTAATTAGGATAAATGATCGAAATGAAAGACTTCTGAAATTAAAGTAAATGGAAGCATTGGGGTTTCACATGTTAGGATAAAAAGATGGTGAAGTTGAGCTTGTTTTGATGAATATTTTCAAAGTCGTTATAGGAATAGCTGCGGCTATCCCTAAAAAAAATTGAATACTTTTGTATTTAGTTGCCCAATTCAATGTCAAAGATCCCAACAACCAAACCATGATATTACTAGTATTACATTGGTGCATGTACGTGTGCCAAACTGACACACATTAATGATCCAAAAATTAATATATTGGGAAAAAATTTCAAAAGAAAATAATCATATTTGATGACTTACATAATTTTATGGGTAAGAATATTTCTTAATATGTCAACTCTTGGATCATTAATGTGTGTCAGTTTGGCATACGTTAGAAAAATCCTTATAAATATACTACAAAGTTATTTTTTAGAGATCAAGCCGCCGTCCTTTGAATATGTGATATAGTGATTTTGAACTTTTTTTAAAGGCTTGAATAAGTATTTATAATGGTGAACTCCATCACGACATATTTACAAAACCAAACCAAATGAAGATTTTATATTTTTTAAATTTGAAAAGAAAAATTGATTATTTAATTCCAAAAATGAGTAAAAATCTAACCACCTACCCAAAGAATGAAACGGATCGAAATCATCTAAAAGTAGATAGTTTGAAATTCGGTTTACATTTATCTACTAAATTATCACACAAAATCGTTTGCATTTTTAGTGACCTAACTGGACCCTTTCGAGTCCAAACAACCAAATGTAAATCAACTTGAACGGTTTGGTTATGTTGCAAAATGGAATTCTAATACCATGCCTCAAACGAAGACTAGTGGTCAACTAAATCCTCCTCAATTAGGCTTTGTTCTTTATGACTAAACTAAACTTCATCAAACCAAATCAAATCGAACTAAATTGAGCTGAATTAAATTAAAATTAAATCCAAAGGAAGATAACATAAAGTAAAATTTCTCATGCATTTCTGATTATCAAACCTACATCCGTCAATACACTTGACAATGTACATTTGCTCCATTGCCCTATTTCGGAGGCCAGAGGCGGCAGTAGCCATTTTTAGCAGCCTAACGACATGCAGCACAGCAGCAGTCACTTATATAGCAACCTATCCGACCACGTCTTTCCTGATACTCCTTCGTAGTTGATGCGACAGCGACATATGTAACATGGTCAGATGGAGATCTATATCTACTTCGTATCCGGTACCCTATATTTATCCCAAAATTAGCATCCCCGTAATCATATAACTATCTATACACGAAATGGCAAATCCCGCATGTGATGGACTGTCTTATGACCAAAAAATGATCACTTTAGTAATTAATGTAACTATTTTAACGCTTATATTGACTATTATTAAATCTCCTAAAACAGTCACAATTTACTGAATAATGATCACGAAAATATTAAAATGGTCATCTTGTAATCACAAGAGAATTATAAGATAACCGCCGTACATGTACATCAATCTCATAACAACGTACGAGAATCTCACATAAGCATTTATGACAAGGAAATGGACACAATGCCTATTTACTTTAAAGATCGACCATTTAGCCAACTCTCTCTTCATTAGATATGTTCTTAAAAGCAACACCTTTGTTCAATCGTTCGTTATCCATGAATTTTCTAAGGATACTGCAAACAACAAAATTAATCGGACAGAAGGTAGCAGCAATCAATCCTTACAGACCGATTTCGGATCAGCAAAGGCGCTAGGTATGTTATACCAGATCGGCAAAGCAAAAGTACAGAAGTGAAATTTTTGAAAGAAAAGAGATGATACCGGATACATAGATTGGTCTGCAATCAGTTTACACTGCCTGAGAAAATGCTGATTTCCCATTTCTACTAGCATAGGCCTTCCTATATGACATGAATTAACAGACAAAAAATCCACCTCAAGCTAGTTTAAGCAAGAATCGAAGCCAATCGACAAATGTCTAACACTTGAATGTACCTAAAAATACAAGGTTTTAGGTCATCAAATGCACGTCTTTTGTCCCAAATTTGTGACTTAGTATCCAACGGCAATAACACTGATTTGTGCATCAGTGACATTTTAGTCCAAAACCGCAAAACGTGCCTGATGAAGATGCAGCAATTACACAGCCATGAAGGCCTAGGGCTCATTTCCAGATGCAGAATCCTCTTGGAGTCGACGAAGCAAATCACAATGGAGTCTCTCCGTGAATTGCTAAAACCAGAGAACAAATTAGATAAGCAAACCGCGCTGATACACATAACAAAAGAAAAGAAACGGACACTTCTACCGCTGACATGGCAGAGCTTAAAGTGTATGAAGCATCCAAAACAATTTTCAAATACCTAGGTCTCTCAGTCAGTTAGGTTTGAACTTTGCTATCAAAAGAACGCATAAACAATGAACACCAAAATAACACAGTAACCAAAAACATAAGCAGGATTTTAAGATGTTCTTAACTAGTCCCAATGTGCGCATGTATGGCGATGCAACAGATGCTTCTGTGTTGCTCGGACTCTTTAGTTTATCAAATACTACACTCGGTCATGGCACTCATGGGCACAAATACTTTGCACTAAAATAAACATCAAATTTAGAAAGAGATGGACAAGCCTGTCATATGGACATCTAAAAGTATTTTTCCATAACTAGTAGTTAGCAGAGTGCAAGCAATAAACAACCCCATGTAAGCAAGCTCAGAGGGTACTTTTAGAGATAGGGGGAAGTATGATGTAACTCAAAAAATTTGCTCTGTACAATCTAGACCACATCAAAAGCGCACGTATACTAAAGACATCAATATAATGAGAAACAAATGATCCAAAGACATAAAGGGCATAAATGGTAATACACCAAAATACTTACTTCTACAAGCTCCTCGTTGTTACTAAACCACTCGGTAACCTCATCACTGTTAGTGTTAGTTCCACTGTTCTCTGAAGCAATCTGAATCAAAGCACGAAATACATCTTGAGAAGAACCCTGAGCTGCTATTTGCTGAACTGCCGCCTGAATATCACTCTGCTCGAAATCACACAGAAAAGAGCAATATTACTCCGTATCACATTCTATCTAGAGTGATAAGTCCACATACATCATAGTTACAAACAGTCGCAATCAATGCACATGATTACAAGTTTCCGACAGGGACAGCATTAACATTAAGAACTTCATATACACCCAAGAGGGCAGGGACAATATGATTGAGAGAAGTCTTGTCATAGATAAATGGAATTCTAGTAGCTACCAAAGTGGCAAAATACATCGCCGTTGTTGGACCGATAACAAACATCTTAAATAGAACCAGACACACAGTGACTTAAACGATCAGAACTAGATAGGCTGATGTCAAGTTTAGTTTGACAAGTACCAGAACACTAAATAAGGGAAGATGGGGTGACACCATGCACAAAAAGACACCATCGAGGTATAGTTATCCTCTCAACCTACAGATAATTATTTTAATTAAGAAATAAGAAAATATGAGTATAGGGTGGAGAATGGGACTCCACCCATAGCACCCCGAAACAGTGACATTTAAACAAAGAAAATGCCACTTCATTATTCATGTACATGGATATTTCCAAGAACATCAAAATTATTTGAATAAAGTAAAAAGTTTCGCACATTTATCAGCACTGCATTCATATTTATATATTAAAACAAACCTGTGGACCCTGGCCGATTGATCTGTCATCTCTACTTAACATTCTATTCACTTGTGGTGGCAGTTCAGGCATCAAATTTTGCATTTGTTCATTTTCAACAGACACACTGCCAAGAACCTGGGAGACAACAGGCATCATCTGTTGAAGCATACTTGAGAAATCGAGATTACCACCCTGTCCAGTACCCGTACCCGTAAACATATTGCGCACTTCATCTCTGTCAACTTGCTGAGCAATTTGGTTAACTGTGTTTCTCATAGCAGGGTTCTGTGTGAATTGTTGTAACATATTCCTCAGGACATTAGGAGAACCAACTCCAGTCTGCTGAGCAACGCCAGACAGAAGCCCATTCAAGGCTGGGCTATCAAGAAGCTGAGACATCATGCCAGTGACATCAACCTGCCCATCTGAAGACTCTGCACCTGGCTGCACATCGTTCAAAACCTGTCCACGCGCTTGAAACGTTTGTCCTGTACCAACAGGAGCATTGGAAGAAGTCCTACCATGAGTGCTTTGAGATAGAAGAGACTGCAAAACTTGCTGACCACTAGCCCTGGCCGCTTGACTCTGGTCAACACTACTAGAAGTTCCACCTTCACCCCTCCTTAACTGTATCTTGGATTGCTGGCCCCGTCTCTGATTAAAAAAGTAATCAAAATACATCGAGGAGGCATAAAAGAAGGAAATTAAGAGCCCACAAGATATGAATGCACACAAGACCCTCTTTATCCTTATTAGGAGAAAATATTCGCTGCATGTGCAAATGTCACGACGAAAATGAGACCACAAAAGAAAAAAAAGGTGGGAATACTGAGATTCCTAGTTTGAAGCATTAATGTACATTAGTAGAGCATTAAAGAGTCATGAAAGATCCAAGAGAATGAGCTTCGATCACTTATAACATTATAAGGACAGATTGATAATTGGTCCAATTTGTTGGAAACATTTTGACAAAAATGATCATCAGCATATGCTTGGACCTATATTTGAAAGGCAAGATTCTGAAATTATCTTTTGGCTTTTCAATTGCCACAAAACTAGAGACTGGCAATGATGCCCCAGTCCCCAACCTCACTGATGAAGAGTTCGGAACTAAGGCTATTCCAACTGCCCATATTCATGCTCCACCTTTTTAATATGCCGTGTACTTGGTAAGCAAACCATAAGAGTATAGGGAGGTATCCACTGCATGAATCCGCTTGGAGCTGTAACAGAAAAGGTCTTAGGATATTGACACACGTTCCTTATACCTCGAAGGCTACTTTTTTGCATTGAATATTTGTGGTCCTACATTTTTCAACAGGAATACTTAATCAAGTAATTATGGGCCATTTCGCTACATAAGTGTTCATAAATACCTAGGAGTCTAGGACCTTCACGCTAAGACAAGAATCCTAGTACAAAGAGAGTTACAATTTCAAAAACCAGCATATTGGTATTTAGGCCCCCTTCTTTCAAAAATTTTAGACCTGAAATTAACTGAAGTAAGCATAATATTATATTGCTACGAACTGAACTGAACTCTTTTCAACTAACTAAAATTAATCCAGGGCCTTAACCCACAAATGCAATGATCAGCAATGAACAGAGCAATGACTTCCAAAATATATCACATTCCTTAATGGAGTTCTATCCAACAAAAACATTTCTTTACTAAGTTCTCCTAACAAAAGGCACCCTAATACAACAACAAAACGAAAGGCACACTAATATGGGGGGGAAAAAAACAATTACACAAAAAAAAGGGAATAATAAAAATCGCAAGATACTTTATAAGGAATATGACTACCCTACCTCTCACCTATGTTGCCATGAAGGGGCAAGATTTCGGAGATACATTACTGACAAAACTAACTACTATATCATTCATTGAAATTGTAATACATAGTATTTGCCATCCCCAACTCATTTTTTAAGTTTGCAAAATTTCCATGAATATCACTCAACCTACCCTATCATCTCTTCTTTCTCCTCACACTTATTGAACCCAATCTAACCCAACACCTTAATATTTGCGCGAAATCCATATGTTGCAAGTTCAACAAATTGGGGGGAGCACAATTCATTTTACACTCCTCAAGCCATGATCTTCAATTACCCAGCACTTTTATTTCAACAAAAATATGAAAAACAAATACAGCCATCGTACTTGAAGCCGATGCATCCATCTATTTGAAAGACGGACAATTAAAAGATGAGATGGGACGAAAGAAAATCTTTAGGTGATAATCTTGGGCAATCGTCTTCACAATGTAATGGTCATTACCATGCTCCAAGGTATATTTATATCACAAACCAGTGGAAATGAATAGAAACATATAAACATACCTTGGGCTGCAGACCTCCTCCTAAACCAAGTGGAGCTTCTGTAACACCAGCGGAATTGGAAGAATCGCCTGTTGTTTCACGGTCTTTCGGGTTAGATTCTGAGTGTTCTGGAAGCTCCCTGCTCACACTAGCAGGAAGATTCCCTACTCTTTCATTTCGATTGGAAGAGCCACTTGTGGGGTTAGTTTGACCCTGAATCATAAAGATATATGTTATGCTTGATAAACAGCCAAAAGAAACTGAGGCAAAATCCATAAAGCGGGCTTGTCGTGCTCTATACTTCTAGCATAGCATGATACTACTTACAAAAATCCAAGACAGTAAAGCCTGGACTGTGGCAGAATATGGTGTCAGGTAATGAGAACTAAAGGGACCATGGGACTAGAGAAGCAGAAACACAAGGGGGGGAAATAGAGTTTAAATTAAAATAAAAAATAAAAAAATTACAACCAAAGAACTCCTGTCAATTTGTTTTTCAGGCGAGTTTAAAACAGACACTTCCCCTTCTATACTAGAACAAAAGTAACTTAACACTCATCTCCTTCGACTTTTTAATATGTTTCTTCCATCTTATCTCTCGGCTAATTCTTAAATTTGCGGCTAATTAATACTTCCTCCATACCATCAATTGTATAGGTTTTCCATTTTAGGCCGTTCCTGTAATATACGTTTTCATTGATGTTATACTAAATGCACTAGTTTTATTGGATTAGGACTCAAAAAGTAAGTGGCTTGATGGTGATGTCATTAGTAAATGCAGTCCTTCATAATTCGCTATTTCAACAATTTTTGAATATGTTTTCTATCTTATCTCTCTCTGTTAACTCTAAATTGTACTCAATGACTCAATTGTATATATTAACCTTTTTAGGCAATTCACCTCAATTAGATACATTCTCATTAAGGTCTATGACTTGTGACATTAAAATACTAAATGCACTCTATTTCTAAATTTAGGACTCAAATGAAAAAGGCATAATTCTATGAGTAATTTCATTGACTAAGATACCCTTAACCCATTTCGTTTACTTCACCTAAAATATTGTGTGAAGAGCAAGGAAGCACATTTCTAATTAATCTTTTGTTATATTTATAAATTGCTGCTGCTAAATATTGAGTACATTTTAGTATTTTATCTAGCGGAAAAAACTATTTACCATTAGCTTGTGCATATTTCTAAAAATCAATGAAATTCACACACTATACGATTTAATTCAAATGCAATAGGCTGATCAAGTTAGAGCCTCATATTGTAGTAAATATTAATAAACTTTCAAATCCACCACTGTAACGCATCAACTGCATTTACTAGAATCCAAGCCTATTTGTCACCCGATTTACCGTCAGCTACCTTTTACAAATTTCCCAATTTTCGTCCAATTAACGCATCGACTGCATTTACTAGAATCCAAGCCTATTTGTCACCGGATTTACCGTCAGCTACTTTTTACTAATTTCTCAATTTTCGTCCAATTAACTTCATCTACTTTCTACAACAATTATATACTGTGCAAATAACATCACATCTCATCTATTACTATAAAGTATCAAAACAAAATATCAATTTTACAATGAATTACCTATACAAGATCTCTTCATAACGTGTTAAACATAAGTCGGAGTCTCTACAAGTTGGAACTTGAACACATACAGGTATTATTCACAGGCTATGCTTCACAGTTCACATTCTTCATTTATAAAGTTAATGCAAAAAATAAAAAAATAAAAAAAATAAGAACCATGCATTTTGCCGGGAGCTATAAAAGTAACAATACAATCTTAATGCCTCATAACTCATAAGGACTCTTGACAATATAGGGCCCCGAGGAATCAGATATAAGCCACCTAGCGATATTTTTTTTTTTTTTTGAAAAAAGAAAACCTAACAATAAATAAGAGAAAAATCATTGACATTGTACATACATGTTGATCATGTGATTCAGGAAAGATAGACCGAATTATTCACTTACTTCGTCACTCAACTCAGGCTGTACGCTACTGGATGGATCAATTGCACCGACGACTCCACCTGATACGACGGAAGAATTTGGAATGGAGTTCTCCTGCTGCCCTGAAAAAAACGCCCTATTGAGTCTTATTACCATGACATAGAGTTAATAATTAAAGAATAAATTACTAGCTGCAACTCACTTGATGAAGTCTGGTTGTCTGTCCGCATGTTCTCTAGAATGTTTCTGATCTGTGAGTTTACTTCTGATACCATCGCTGCAAGCTCAGGTGGTTGAGAAGTGGAAACCCCACCAATAGGTTGTGATGCACTACTTACTGGAGTAACTGCGATAGTTGCAGAACGAGATGGTACAGCTGTGGCAATTACATTTCTTACTGGAAACACACGAGCTGCACCAGAAGCACTGGGAACAGCAGATCCATTGCGCTCGCCAGGCATACCTTCTCCGCCAGCACCCCTTGCAACAATGGGAGACACCATAGGAGGAAGCGGTCCCCCTGTCATAAGCAACTATCCGTCAATCTAAGCACAAGATGCATGCTTCTGGAGACAATAAGCCGTTAATAGAACCTTCTGAGATAAGTTTCCTTACCAGCATGAATATGTATATTGATATTCCTCGGAGCATTTCCAACAATCCCAACAGGAATCGATGTTCCCGAGTTAGGTGCAGAAGCAGGAGCGTTGAAGAGTGGGCTAGTTTGGTGGGGGAAAGGCTGGAAATATGAAAAGAAATGGATGATGTTCACCGGGTAATAGGGATTAGAGAAATACAAGTCAACCATGCACAAGCCTGTCTCGTCACTCAAACATGCTCACACGTATTGACACACAAATACATTCGCATACATATTCACATAAACAATCATGCTAGACGCAAACACCCAGAACTACCGCTCCACACAAAATCATCGCTTTGATAGAACGTAAACAGCCACCATAAAATCCAGCATGTCGTAAAAGTAAATATCACTCAAGTAGCAGACACTATGACAAGTCTTCAGGAGCTCAACAATTCCATAAAGTCAGGACGTGACATTCTATAGAGCCATTACAAATTACAAACGATTCCCAAAACATAAGAATGATAGTGAGGAGATATAATTGTCCAAAAGCAAAAAGGACGAGAAGAAAGAGGTAAAGTCAACGGCAGGTAAAGCCAAGTGCATGCTGTGCAATTGTGTTTTCTAAAAGCCCAGATACCCAGTCAGCCGGCTGTGAAGTTATTTGCTGTGATAGCAATAATAACAGTTACAAAAGTTAACAGCAACACTGATGATGAATTCGAAAATAATGACAATGCTAGAAGCTGGACTGAGAAACAAGGAAAGATTATGCACTGCTGATGACTGATATTTTTGAGAAAGTTAATTATAGTTCCCCATTGACGAATGCTGGAATGGTGTCTGTTAGCAACTTGCAAGTGAATTTTCTAAAAATAGAACAAAGAAAAACCAGGCCAAAATAGAACAAAGAAAAACCAGGCCAGAGTGTTATCTTGTAGACCATGAAAAGTCAAACGGGTAGATTGAATTGGATTGAAGGGAGTCAAATTTTTAATGTTAAATAACGCCGGTCTTTTCTTGGTACATTTTTCAATTTCTATGGGGTACATTTTCAAAATAGGGCAAGACCTACAAGAGTCTAGAACAATAAGAACTGAATTTAGTCCATCAGGCTTTTACTTTTTAAGAGGGAACTTGGTCAACCATAGCAGGACGATTTAGCCACACGTCCCTAACCACTTCAACCAAGGGCCATACTGCCATAGTCATAAGTGATACCCAAGAAAGCACTGGTGAAGATATATTACTTGAACTAAGTATCATCCCACTTTGCAAGTCAATTGTATCCAACCCAACTCCTTTCTAATTTATCCCAATTTTTCATAGATCATACCTTGAGCTAACATCATTACCACTTATCACTTGACGAGGTATATATAGACATGTTGATGTGTTGACAGAGTGCAACAAGAACTAGGATTATCTAAAGCAATCAAGAATGTATCAGGGAGCTCAAATTTGACCTTCCCTTATTACTCCACCATTTTGTTGGTTTAAGCCCATTTTCCTTTAATTGGATATCTCATTCATTCAGCCTCATTGCAGATATATATCTTCTGTTTTCGAATCAACTCTGTATCCTCATTCATAGCCTCTTTTTACACTAAGTATCATGTAGTTTACTTTGAAATGGGCCCAGTTTGGAAAATGACATCCTTTCCCACTCTTTTCATTCTTCTACTAAAATATTGTGGCAAGCCCCAGTGGAGCTAAATGAATGAAATGGAAGGAGTGATAAAAACAAAAACACGTATTTCAAGGTTTTTAGTCCTAAAAAGTAAAACCGTATCTTATGTAGAAAATTCTCCGATTAATGACATATTTACAGGCCACTAACCTGAACCATAATAGGATTAGGCCCTGATGGGGAGATATAGACAGCGGGCCCAGAGTTGATCACTGCTTCAGCCTGAAAAGAGAATCAGAAACTATTACAGTTCCATAAGAAGATTGAGATTATTCAGATGTGCAAAAATATCAAATTTAACTAAAGCTAAAAACACTTTTTTAAGTTGTAATTTCTCTCGTTTGGAATGGTCTTTCATTAGTAGAAACTCTAATAGGGTGGCACACGAGCTAGCTCGGATGCATCCTTGGTATGATAGTAGAAGAGCATGGAGCTCTCTTTCGGTTTTTTATTGTGAGCTTGGTTGAATCGGATTTAATTAATAATAGGAGTAATAATAATCCGGCAACGGGTTTATTCATTACAAAAAAAGGAAAAAAAAAAAAAAAACACTTACAGGAGATTGTCCCAAGCGCAACATCAAAATTGTCCTACCAAGCTCTAGAAAAAGGGCTCCAAGATGTTGCATTGCAAGCCCCACTTGCACTGAATCACTCTGGACCTGGTTTCTAACACTCGCGTCCATAGACCCAGCCTCTTGTTCTAGTCGTCCGGCAATATGCTACAATGGAGCCAATTACAAAATATAACTCAAAATCATGTGAAGTAACGCAGAGAGGTAAGAGACAATTATGATGTATCCTAATCGTAACTTGTAAGCAAAGCA
>JAUEKU010084955.1:0-13245 GCA_032274805.1 Gypsophila paniculata
TATATTTTTGTTTATAAATAGTTAACTCAACCTCAGAACGTTAAAAAAGAAAACGACTCATTTATAAAAAAAAAAAATTATAATCCGATGTAATGATCCACCTATTGAACTTTTCTTTGTAACCACTTACTCGGTACTAATGTTAATAGATAATTTTTGTGTTTTTTTTTTTAACCTTTTTTAAGTCTAAACTCTAAATTATATATATACAAATAATAATGCACTAATTTAAGTCTAAATTCTAAATTATAAAAATGTTTTTTCATGTATTTTTATATTTTCTTTACCTTAATTGTAAACTTTAAATCATACAAATGATATTATACTAATTTAATATAAGATCATCTCACCAGAGAACAGGGACGTAATCTTATTTTAAAACGTAGTCATCATTATAATAAATAAATGGGGGGAGGGGAGACTTTTCGGGCAGAAGATGGAAGTAATGTTAAGGTTGACTGGAAACCGGGAAGGGCGGTAATGTGAGTGACAGGCGAATGCTGGGCTGGGTAATGTGCGATGCTTTAGTAAAATGTTGTCATGTTACGACTTTTTTTAAAATTTTTTACGACGACGACGACTTGGAAAAGGGAGCAGCTGAGTCGATTGAAAGTTATAAAGAACACAAAGCACAAAAGTTGAAACTGTCGTAGATTTGGGTAGGTGCAAAGTAATTGATTCCTCGTGTGTTCTTATTCGCATCTTTTTTTACGTTATGGCTTTTCGGTATTGCTCGGCGAAAAGAAAAAGAATCAATTTTGAGAGTATATTCGAGCTTTATAACTTTTCGATGTTATCATTTATTTTAGATAGTGTTTGGAAATCATCATTTTATTTGAAAGTGAAATGACAAAATTGTAAATGACATTGGGTGAGGGTTAAAATTGAAAATACCAAGTTTATGCATGTATGGGATGAGAGTTGAATTTTTTTCAAATCCAAATTCAAATTCTTTAATTTTCCCAAACATGTAATTTGAATCAAATTTACATTTTCAAATAAAATCATTGTATCCAAACACACCATATTGATTGATAAGCGGACAATGATGGAGCTGAAATCAAATTTATTCATTATATGTATTTTTAATGTTAAAAAAAATGATACTCCGTGAAATATCTAAACAAATAGCAAAATGAAATAGCTAAACAAATTACTATATTCTATTATGCTCATTTTACTAATGTTCTAAATAATATTGTAGGTCATCTGTGAAATATCACACCATGACGTCTACTGTTTACTAAGAAAAATCAAGGAGAAAAATAGGTAATTACTTTTTTCAAGTTAGAGGTCTCACAATATGTATAAAATTATAAAAAAAAAATATATTTTTTTGTTTCCACCGTTTATTACGGAGTACTATAAATCAAAAGAAAAACACGTCGCTTGTTAAACTACCATATTTGACACATGGCTGAAGCAAATTGCTCATGATGTCAAATAATAATAATAATAATAATAATAATAAATTACAAAGAATTACCTAATATAACACACTTTTTATAAACAACTACCAAATATAATTTTTTCCTCCAAAAACTACCTATTAAACATTTTTTCTTTCAAAATGCTACCAAGTTTCAAAAACTTAATTTTTAAATTTTATTTTCCCCATTTTACCTTTCTATTATCCCATGTTAACAATTTTTTTTTATCATTTTTAATAAAAATTCTCATCTAATTCTCATCATTTACCCATAACCTCTCTATTGTACGATTTTTTACTCTCATTTTTGATAAACCTTATCCTTGAATAAAATTTGGGTTTTTTTTTATATGTGATAATAATAAATTCAATTTCTTATGGGATAAGATAGAGGACTAAATGCAATATTTTTTCATTTCTAACATGAAGGGTAAATTGATTTAAAATTAAAGAAGATAAAGGAAAAAAATTGAGGATAAAACAGTCAAATTTTGATTTTTTGGATAAAAAATGATTACTTGACAGCATTTTGAATAGAAAAGTATTTATTAGGTAGTTATCTGTAAAAAAAAATTTATATTAGGTAGTTGTTTGTAAAAAGTGTATTTATAATAGGTAGTTATTTGTAATTTTTCTTAATAATAATAAATTATAATCATTTCAATCTAATTCAGTTGAAAGTATTAAAACATGTCATTCATTTCTTAATTTTGTACCAAAATAAAAGATAAACACATGATCGAAATAAAGGGAGAAGTGAGAAACTTAAAATGGGAAAACCAATCCCCATCAATGTGTCATATGATAAAAGAAAAAAAATGCCCTAGAGTGATAATCTAAGAATTAAGTTACAATATCTAGATTTTTTCAAAATAAAATTACAATGCAACACTGTAAAACCAAAATGCTAAACTTCAATCATTTTTCGAAGTACCACGAAAAGTGAACATACCTCTGCTTAACACCATATTTGCTAGATGCAGCTGATCTTTCAGAGGCAAAAACTCTTTCAGCCTACAACAGGCATCAAGCATGACATTTAGAAGTAGTTTACAACTTTTCGTTTCACTCGGGTCTATGGGGTGCAACCTGAATTGATCACCATCACATGCAGCAGATGTGGCCCAGTCATAGATTCGCTTAGTTGCCGTCCAAAGATATGAAACGGCTGTATTAGCGACTGCCTGGAACTTGGGACTAGAAAGAAGGGAGGAAAGAGTAACTGGGAGATCAAGTAGCACAGCTTGGGAATCCAGAATGAGGAGTGGCATATACTTGCACGAGCTACCTGAGAGCAGACCGATAAAGCCTAGTGCCTGAGTAGTAAATGACATTGCAGATTAGGCACAGACAACAAAATCCGAGATTGCTCGAACATTAGCTTGTTTGCAAAATTGTGTCACATGTTTTACCATCAATTAAACAATAAATGTATGCCAATCTAGTCAATGTTTGTCTACAAACAAACTTCTTCTAATTTGATGATGTTCTTTCAAAATATACGATCAACACAATTTATAGGAACAATTAAATGAAAATAATTATTTAGACAGAACAAATGCACAAACTTTACATTCTGTTTTCACATCTATTTGGAGAAATTAGCGGTCAAAAATAATATTGGTTGACCTCAAATTTTCTGAACACGATGAAGAAAATTTTACTACTTTATTCACCAGCATGTTAATGTTGTTTACACAAGACAAGATAGGTTGGCTGCTACAGGTCAATTGAGCATGATACTTAGGTTATAGAGTCAAAAGTCAAAACAAGGCTGATATCAGAAACTACCCCATCTTCCTAGTCCTTATTAATAATAGTATTGAGAGACTTTCACGATTAAGTTTGTCATACCGTCGATGGGAACTTTGTAATGCAGCTGATTTCAAGAATATTGATAAGCCATTGTTTTCTTGCCCCTTCTGTAGTTTGAAGCACCGCTACAGCTTCTACAAGCACATCCCATGTATCTGTGAATACAAAAGTTAAAGAACGTTTGATGGTGTGTCCAAACCAAAAAAAAAAAAGGAAACAATATCTTTTTTTTTTATTATATCTCCAAACCAAATGTTTAGTTTTCTTTTTTGTCCCTGCAATGTGGTCTTGTCCTCAACTCTGTAACTAATGACTATCCATTGCCTCAAAGAGTTAATAGGCTAATCTCATACTCCGATTTGTCAACTATTATCATTTAATCATTTATGTTTCATCAATGGGGTGGTGAGAGATCAAAACATTTAGGCAGACGAATACGGCTAATAGGATTTCAAATACGGAATTTGATAAGTAACAATTGACCACAAATGGCCACATTTTGTTGCCATGGAAAGTGTAAGTAGTGATCTTGGCAAAAGAAAGAGAACGGAGCAAGGGAGCGAAGACTGAGCAAAAGAATGCTAAAACTTCACCAAAAAAAAAAATGGAATTCATTGACGGTGACAGAGTAGATCTCCAAGTATATTAAAAACAGTAAAAATTAGGATGACATTCACACTACTCAAAAACATTCGAAAGATAAAATGGATCCTGTGCAATTTATAGAAAGCTAGTTCAATCATTCGCGAAAGAAGAGAAAGGAGGTTGTAACCAAAAAGGACTATAAACATCGAACCTTGTGTTTTTCTGCACATCATGAGAGATTTTAGCTTTCCAAGCTCAGTCAATGGTAAAGACCCGATTTTCACAAGTTTAGCCAGTGACAACATCTTCTTCAGGTCAGTTCCAAAGTCTTCATCTCTTTGCATTTCATCAACCGCTGAATGCTGAGGCATTAATAAGTCCCAAACTAACCAGATTAAATAAGTGCAAAACATAATTCAGTTCAAAATTCAGGACAGATAAAACATGGATCAAGGAACACCTGCAAAAGACGCATCAACCAATCTTGTCGAGCATTGCCTAAGCATACCATTGATTCCTGCCATAAAAGGTTAGGCATCTGCTCATTTTCGGAGTTAGCTCGAGGTGATGCAGGTAACAACCTGAAAAGAACTTCCATACACATCTCCAAGCCATACAGATACTCAGAAGTGTCTACAGAGGCTTCATTGACACATTTGTTAAGCGCTTTCCAGAAAGAGAGTTGAAGAAACCAATTTTGTCTAGTATTGAATTGTTGATACGAATACATCGGCGAAGAAAAGAATTCACACATGTCTTCCAGTAACTTCTGATTTCTAGAACTAGAGAATATCCTCAAAAGATCAGGGAGATGAAAGAGTAGACAAGACTGCATAACAAAGTCAAGTGTCCTGAACCTGGCGAGGCAGGTGAAATCATCAAGCAACGCAAGGATTGAGTCAAATTTGCTAGCGTGAGCTAGAGAGAACCGTAGACATTCTTCAATTAAGTGTCTCTTGTCAATAGATGAATCATGGGGCAAGCCGCTAACAACATGAGACTCATATTTAATGCAGCGTCTAACAACTTGTCCCCAATCATGCTTCGGTAACCTAGGGGCACTTGAAAGACATCTGAAGACAGCACCTACTGTGTTGCCATGCCACTGAAACTTCATTAAGATTATTGAAGATTAGAAATGTGCCGGATCAAACTTCTAATTAACTAGAACTGCCATTAAAGATACGTATACCAGACCAAGCATAGTCTCTAATCGTCAATGATGCGGATCGGTAACTCAGTAAAATTACCTTTGGATAATCTAATTGCATCAGCCATGAGGTAAGCTTCACAACGGTTGCATCCTTGGAGAAGCTCTGGTCAAAAGGTTTAGAATTAGCTGCATTATCATCGATCCTGCCATAAGTTCCATGGGACTCGTTTGACCATAAGTGATCCGTAAGAAATGCAATCGCCCACGCTGCATATGCTTGCAGTTGACTGGCATCAGATTGTCGCGCAACAAGAAACATATCCTGGATTGAACTTGACAGATTTTCCACAAAAGATAAGCTTGAAAGTGGAGGAGCATTGATATCAGACGATTCCTGGCGAATTGAGTAAATTTGTATTAGCTAAAAGTAAACTAAATGAAGAATATTGTTGACACTAGAATATACTAGAAGTATCATGTATTAAGTGTACCTCTTTCTCATAGAGCATCTGAGGAATAATTGTTGAAGAACGATGAAAATACACACTCCCAGCATCAGCACCCATTATATTTACCACCCCAAGAAAAGCACCCAAATGGACAAGGTCAGGATAGGTGCCTGAGTAGATAGATCTGAACAATTCAAGCAAAGCTGTAACACGCTTGACATCTAATGTAGACAATCCTTCTTCTAATATGGACGCAAGTAGAGCCCCACCTCCAACACATGATGCCGTTAGAAGATTTTGATAGACATTAGATGCCTTGACCATAAGCAGTTTGGAGATGAGATTCTCATAAGACAACAATATATTATCTAATTCATCATCATCCATCAAGTCCATTCTCCGGCAAAATGATGCAATTGCTGGAAGCACTAGACAAGCCCCAGTGGCTAGCGAGATACTTTGACAGCAAAAATTAGACTCTGAAAATAGAGAGCTCACTTGAGCAACCCAAGATATGCAGAGCGATTTTATATTGCATATAGTATCATACGACCCAGCTCTAAAGAGTGCAGTAACAGACAAGCCTAAACCTAGGACAAGTCCAGCAACACCCCATATGTCACCCTCCACATCATCACAGCTTTTGAGTCTTAATTCAAAATTGCCACCAGTAGAATCATAGTCTAAATCTGAAGGCTTATACTCAAGAAGACTCTTCAAAAGATCAGATGAAATTTGAGAATCCTGATGTATGGCCAACGATAAAGCCCTAATTATCGTTCCCAGAAGAGCTTTCTCCTGCAGAGTTGAGCTACCCTTATCAGAAGCATTCTGATCACCTACAGCTCGGGTAAGGAGATCCTGACAAGCATATCCCAGACCTATACCACAAGCCCCTCTAACAAGGCTACTTTTGCTGGCACATTGTACCTGAGAGACATTAAATAAATGAGCTACACAAAACTAAAACATGAGCACGAATTCTCCATATTTAAATACACTTGTCTAAACATCAAGGAAATTGTTTAGCCAATCATCAGCAATTGCAATGTGTACCAGTACAAGAAAGTAAAGTTGTGCAGAGTGATAAACTGGACAAGATAAACATCTTTAAGTAATTTACTGATCCATCCATTTGACTTTGGTAGTCAAACAATGTCGCCTTCGTCCAGTATTTTCTCAATATATACACTATATACAACTAAGTGAAAACAGGGGTTGTCAAAAATATAGTGCGTTTATATCTTTATAATGGAATGGAAAAAGTAGTCGTCAAAGTAGGTTGATGTTGATCACCCATGTCAAATGTGGACTATACTTCTACTATTCTTCTTAATATGTGGATAAGGTGTTTAATTTGAAAGACACTGGATATGATATCAAATATCTACCTCAATAAGCTCATTAATACATTGGAATTTAAGTTGGCGATCAGTTGCGTGCAGGCAACTTGAAATTGCACCAACAGCAATGGCAGCTGACCACTGGCGGTGCTCATGCTCATGGTGAGAAAGCCAACTCAGTAAAAACTTCGAAGCAGTCACTTTGACAGCATGGGCAGATGGTGGCAATATCTGTACAATATAAGACTGGAGTTAGCTGGCAATATATATACGTTTAGGATAAAATGAGAACATTCCCTTCCCATAAAAACCATGAGAAAAATTTAAGAATGTAAGTGATAGTACTAGGAATGTTCATGAAAGAGTTTTTGAATGTATTTGACTATTTGAGAATTCGTTTAAGAATGTAGCTAACTAGAAAAAGATTTCTTTTTAGGGATTATAGTACACAATAATCTCTCTCATCCAATCCATTCTACTCATTGCACTTTTTGAGGTCGACAGTTAAGACATTGACCACACATTGTGAAATAGGAAAATTACTATATGAAAATAACATTATTCCATTACGTGCTGAAAAGCTCCTTCACAGCATATATTTTCAACCAAAAAGGGCATACATAAATGGACAAAACTACGGTCAACGCGTCGTCTTGTAGACGTTGAGAAATAAGTAGGTTGAATGGACTGGATGAGGGGGAATACTATTTTTAAGGATTAGGGGAAAAAAAGAGCTTAAATAATTGCAAATCGTCGTATTCTAGTCCATTACAAATGCTTCAATAAACCTGACATAATAAATACAAAAACAGAAATATTTTGCCAATAATAAATAAAATTGGAAGATCGCTATACTAAACTTTAGATACCCTAGCTCGCCAAAAATACTAGGCAATGGGAAAATTGTCTTCAAGTCAACTTACCAAACAACAGGCACCTATTGCAAGAGATACATTTTCTGCCACTCTTGGGACTGAATCTTCAGCAAGGTGTATCAGATCCTGCAAAAGTATACGGACAAGGTCCAATAATCAGCAAGGTGATACATTTTGTCTTGCTGCTTTTATGGCTAGTGAAGTAGTTAGCTAATTAAAATACTAAATATTCATATATAAAAAATGATACCTTAAGGATATCAGTGGCAGCCTTCGATGTTTTGTCCAAAACAGTCGAAGATGCTTTTACGAGGACAGAGTTGTAATCTTTTAGCCAACGCTTCATCAAGGATTTCCATGACTGCAACAAAAGATGTGCAAGGAGAGTGTTCCTTGACAGATCTAGAGACGCAGATACCTCCTTTACAATATCTCTATATTCACCAAATACGTCATCTGCAGTCTATATGCACCAAGTTGATTTGAATAAGATTATATCAGCTCCATCAAATTATAATAAAGCACATCAAAACTTACTCTGAATTTTCCTCGTGTATTGACATCTGTGATATTTACGGGAAGACAAAAGAGAGCTGCACCAGGCAAGTCTTGTGTGTTACATCTACCTGGGTTATGGAACAGAGATACGACCAATTAACAAATGCAAAGGAGTGACTATAGCAAATATTTATTTTTCCCTTTTTCCTTTTTTCAATTCCCTTTACCCCTTACTTCTGTCGATTATTTTCAAGTAGTTGAATGATGAACAAAGTAAGATTCTGAATACGTTCAGATTCCTTGATATTTCAGGCTGAGTAGACTGAGCATGAGTAGGTCCACAGCAATAGTGGCACGGCGATTGGCCACACGAAAAAGTAGAAAATTAAAAGAGTGTACCCGAATTTTCTAAATTTTTTTTACGCTGTACCTTATATCAACATCCCCCTGCCAAAACTCACCACCAAACTCCACCACTAATGACTTCCTTCACCATCATAAATAAGAGGGTTGAAAACTTGAAATAGAAGAATTATAAACTGGATGTGTGTGATGCGTACATGGGGGTGTTAAAGGGTCAAATAAAGAGTCAACTCTCAACATCTCTTAAGAACTTAGTCTAAAAGCAGATGTAGGAAAATGAGGTGAACAAAGAGTATAAAAAAAGATAAACTCAAAAATGAAATTAAGTGTCTCAACTCTCAACATCTGGGAAAAACTTATAATAGAATTACAGAAATAATGATAATGAAAAAGGAGCAGTTACTATCTGCAGTCATATATAAGCTTCCTTCAATTACCTGAAGAGAAAATCACGCGAGGAAATACATCCAGCAGTTTCTCAATTTTGCCTCTAGGGGCTTTCTTCTCAGTGACTAATCTTTTTCTAGTACTGCAAAGAGTCAAACAAGTATGTCGCAATGCAAAAACTGTGGAAATGAGTAAATTACAAAAACTACAACTTCACAAAAACATATACCTATGCTCATACGCTATAATCTTTGTTTCAAGTTCTCCAATCACCCTCAAAATGTCAACATCAGTCTCATTTACCAGCAAGTCCATAGACTTAATCTTAAGATCCGGCATGCTATTTTCAAGTTGAGACACCTGCTAAGGCAAAGTAACAGCAAGGCATGAAAGGCAGAGGAGATAGGAAAAAATCATTTTGAAATCTAAGCCACTAAGAATCTCAATGTAAATATGCGTACAATTATAATACACGAGGTACATGATAAGTTATTAACCTCAAAATGGTTTATTGCCTCAACAGCAGTGATCCGCGCTTTCTTCCAAAGTGGATCCATAGATAGGCAGCTACGACTTCCGATATTCCACAATATCTGCAATACGGACCTTGAAGCTTCCGCATAAGCTTCAGCATCAACAGCACCCCATCTCAAAAGTTTAGATAAGCTGAAATGTTATGTGCGAACAGAATTCAAAGGCATGTTCCCGCAGTTGTTTTAGTTTTTAACAAAAATTTACTTGTGTAATATCGGAGTAAGAAACAAGACTAAAGGAAAAGGAAGGTTAATAGGTTGCTTTCCTCAACATAGCTATCGCTTTAATAGTCTCGAATTTTTCGAACCCATCTAAAAGTATACATATGCTGGATAAAGTGATACACGGAACAGACAAGGCTATACCACTGCAGTTCTCTTGGCTATCTAAAGGACTCAAGTCAATCATTATCATACACCTACCTACGGCTAGTTACTACACCAGTAAGAACCATGAGATGCATCTAGATGGTGGTATATGTAACTGTTGTAAACCCCCTTATTCTTAGCACCTATGATGTGCTCTTCCGGGCATTTGGGATAATGCTTTCTCAGAGCTGGTGCTAATCTTCTTTTGTCATGGTTTTATAGGGATTACCTTGTTTAGTGCGCACTTCCTGCTTATTTGGTGACCACGAGGAAGATTGTGAACTATGGAGCAAGCCTAGTCATTCCTATAAGCCTTGGGAAGCTAGTTAAACTCAGAATGCCCTTCCTTTGACTTGATATAAGAGAAGCCATGTAGGGATGATAAAGAAAGGAGCTGAGAAACAAAAGTGACCCAAAAGCAGAAGAAAGACCTCGTAATGAAGGGTCAACTTTGAGACACCATATATGAAATCATTGAGCTCCAATAGAGATGATTCAAAATAGACATGAAGTTTCTCTTACAGCGTTTCCAAAAGTAGATCGCACGCTAAATATGACCATGTAACGAAGAAGTTACGGCTTACCAGTATGAGTGAGTTCTGCGACTTATCACCTTTTAGCTCTGATTTTAGTGAGACTATAAATACAATGCTTAATGATCAATTTGAGGGCATTTATCCAGACCTATAACTAGTTCTAATTTCTCTTTAGATTTTCAATGGATCAGAACTCATTTATTTCATTTATTTAAATCAATTTTGAGTCTACCTACGAGGAACATGAAACAAAAGGCGTATACTTGTGCGAAAACTGTTACCTATACGCAATAACTGGTTCTGCCATGTACTCCTTCACATGATTTGCAATAACATGCCATGCTGTATAAAAATCTGGGTAGAGACAAGCAAATGTAGAGGTGAAGCAACAGACTTCTGTAAACAGAACTCATGAAATATAAACAAAAACACAGAGAAATTCTGTTGTGTACAATGAGTTTTTTGGTTTTTTTACATTGTTTTCTTACTTTTTTCAAATTCTATGGAGTACATCTAAACTTGTTACTTTGTTCCAAGTGACCCTATTTTAACCCTCTCCGGTAACGGAGCGTTAATTGACGCGAAAATTCACCCTATCCACCTATTTGTCCACCCAAATATCATCGAGTCCACTTGACGGCCAAAACTCTCTTTAATAAAGGCCGCAACACCTCGAAGTGCGGTGATACTATTAAGATTTAAGGCTACAAAGCTATGAAGATCAATATGATCATATTTTGCCTCATTTTAAAGCAATATTGGCTGCATTTAGCGAGATTAGGATGCAACGCGATACCTGGACCGTTGTAGATACTCAGGTTTGATATTGGCGGCATTTAGCTATCGCTTTTTGTGTTTGCAAGTGTTTTCGATCAGCGACCTTATATGCAAGGTGTAAATTGCTTACCAATCACGTCAGCTTCACAAAGAAAGCCAAGGCTCTGCAATCCCATAGCTTGAACTGTAGCATCAGGGCACTCAATGCACACCTATTGGTTTCAAAGTAATACGACTCATCATGCTAAAGGCCAACACAGAAACAGAAGACAATGAATGATTTAAAAACTGTAAAACCCATGCAGGAGAATATCCATACAGCAACCGACAAAATCAGCTCGATACCCCTATCTGGGTTCTGTTTACATATATCCCGAAGGGAAGCAGCCATGCTTATCACAATGTTCCGATCAGAGCTGAATTCCGTGAAATGTTCAGGCAGCAGGAAAACCTAAAAACAGGAGAAAGAACTGGACAATCAAAGATCAGTCAGACCTTTATGTCAAATTAAGAAGGTTGTAGTCGCTAAAATATGTTATGTTGACATGTAAATCAAACAGAGAAGAACAATCCGGTATATCCATAGCAATTAAACATCAAAAGGAAGGTAAATAATCATCGTACACAGCTCTCTCTCCTAATATTAAAAAAATTACAAAACAGGGAAGTTAAAGACACAAGAGTAGTGAGCCCTCAACTCTGGTGTCTACAGATCAATGACTCCCATTTATAGGTTCAGACCAGTAAGCAAAGAAATGTTAACTGGATTCAGGAGCAGCTGAATAGAGACTACAGAACAGTCACGAAATATCTCAATCTTAGCATCTTATCCCAGTCAAACAGTCCAATAGATATCCAACTCACTTGTTCCACAATGAGACTAAAGGCAAGGATTGATACAGATGAAGAAAATATAAATGCACACGATATAGCTTCATTCTACTCTCATCCTGCCCTTAATCATTCGTACTTTTGACTCAAGGGAATATTAGATACTTAGGCCGAAAGGAATTTGATAAGAGTGTTTATTGGCAAACATATTCTCATTGTTGTCTGGCCATCTAATTACATAAAATTGAAATAATTGGATTTTATTATTGCTACCAAAATAGAGTTACATGAGACATGAGGTTAAGTAAACATGACTTACATGCAGAGTAGTAAAGACCTTATCATTCATCTCCCAAGCTTTACACAACAACCGAAGAGCTGTAGCATACAAGAACCTGCGCATATTATTAGGATTGCAATGGCCCTATATGATTCACAGAAGAATAGCTTTAAAACAACCAGCCATTAAAAAAAATAACAAAAGTAATTCACCCGAGACACATAAAACATTTCCATAAATTAAATTTATTAGATTGACTTGTCTCGCCAACATATCATTGCATTAAAAAAATAACAAAAGTAATTCACCCGAGGCACATAAAACATTTCCATAAATTAAATTTATTAGATTGCAGGAAGTGACTTCTCTCGCCAACATATCATTGAGCTAGTTTACCATATCAATAAGCTAACAAAAAATACTGAGTAACCCACACAGACGAGTCAAAGTTGAGTGCAACACGTAGCAAAAGAAGACGAGCTCAATTCAAGACTACGAAATTTTCAAAACTAAGCGAACGTCCATAGCTCCACCCCATTATCCATGGCAGAGTTGTCATGAAGCATGTTCCATTGCACCAAGGCGCCTCCTACTATAAATTATAGCTTTTGTGATCAGGTGGTAAGGAGAAGATATTTATGATACACATCAAAATGAAATCTTTAGCTTTCCGTCATTAAATGAAGTTGAGAATGAGTCCAAATTCTAAATACAAAGGTGTTTCATAAAGCATGGCATGACTGTAAAAAAAAATATCTTTTCAACATAAGAGAGACTAATGCATCTTCAAACAATAATCTTCACATACATCCTGGAAAATTCGATAAGGAAAAGACGAATTTTGAAGCACAATATTCCAGGCCTTTTTTTTGACTTCCAATTAATTACATATACAATTTTATTTACCTATTTGAATCTTTGTGAAGCATTGGTAATATGGTTTGGACTATCAGTGGTTGCATCGCAGAGTGTGAGGCAAGCAAAGGAAGCACTCCCAAGAGTTTTAGCTGCAAGAATGTAGA
>JAUEKU010085066.1:0-13244 GCA_032274805.1 Gypsophila paniculata
TAACAAGCAATCAATCAACACCCATAAGAACTCAAGTCGAACTCAAAGATCCCCCATAACCCTAGTATGGGGTTTAGCTACTCATAATGAAAGCAAAATAGCAAAACAGTAGGTAAAGAACGATATGCATAACAAACATAAAACGAGTTACCGATTACAAGCTCCGAGTTGAATTCGCAAGATAAGAGTGCATAAAATCGAATTACAAATGCTCAAAATATGTCTTAGGGTTTTTAGTAATATTCTAATTCTGCTGAAAATCAGACGTGAAATGAAAATGAGTCGAAAATTCTATTTATATTATCTAAGAAAATAGGAATACAGAACATTATTTGCAGCTCTCAGGTGACACTTGGTCGAGCTTTGGGACGCTCGACCGAGCGTCGGCCACTCGGTCGAGCTTTCAGCCGCTCGACCGAGCCTTCAGTGCTGTAGCTTCTGCAGCTTTGTTTCTTTACTTCTTTCTCCTAGAACTCGAGCGTAAGCTTCCCGCTACTCAGCCTTCGCGGTCTAACGCCCCCTAAGCACGTCTACGGGCTCTCAAATGTGATGGAATCAGCTCAGGTCCGCTAATTCCTGCAATGACAAACAAAGAGCAGCAGAAACGGCAAAGGAACAAAACGAGTCGCATATAACTACAAATAGTCAAAATAAAGCTCAGAATGCGACGTGGAAAGGAGTCGAAAATGATATAAAAATAGTACTTATCAGACCGCCCAAGACAACTTCGACGACATCATCGACCACCATTACAAGTCACCCCACCAAAACTCGACTATAAAACTTCACCTTCCCCACCATAAAGCACCACCGTGGCCACCTACGTCACCGCCTCAATGGCGCAGAACTTCATCACCGACGATTTATCCTCTGTCATCCTCACTCGCCCCCTCTCCACCGCAAAAAACCACCCCTTTCCCCTGAATCTCGCGCCCACGTAGGCACCTCCTCCATTTCTCACAATTTCAACAAACCTAGATGTAAAAAAACCACTGTAAAAATAACATTTCACTTGCCACCTTGACATTTTCAGACAACGTCGCCATCGATAACAATTGAGCGATGAAGTGTAACCTGGTGACAAAGGGATGTTGGATTTCCGACAAATTGGTGGTTGAGGATGAAGATCTAAGAGGATTTTAGATGCACGCCAAAACAAAAGGACGGTGGAATCGACGACCATCCACCACGAGCAACCACCACCGACTTATACAGTGGTTAAAATTGGGAGAAGAGGAAGGTTATGAGCAGGGGCGTGACATATGGCCAACGCCAAGGACAACTTAGTCGGCGGTGGCACCGGCGGTTGCCGTCGAGAGGTGGTGGGATAAGGATGAAAAATAATAAGAGAATAAAGGGGGCTGTGTTTTGTTATTAGGGTTTGAAAAGTGTTTGGGCTCTTTATATATTTCACTTATTGGGCTTGGGTGCACTAGCATAGCTGTTAGATATATAGGGTTAAGATCTGGTTCGAACTACCCCTTCCGTACGAACCAATTGGATACACAAAATAGTAGTTTAGATACACAAGGTGGCTAATGTTGGATACACGAGATCGGAGCCCAGATACACAAAACAAGCTATTAGATACACTGAGTACCAATCTTATCCCTCAATCCACACGACCATCCACCACTTACCCCGCCACTCCCATCACTGACACCGTCCACCACCATACATATGAACCACCGCGGTAGTCCTCACAAATACCACATCAATGTCGGCAGCCACCACAACCAACCGCTAAACCATGAGCTACCTCCTACATGGGCACCACCAGCACGACCATATCATCAAGGCTCACGCTTAAGAGCACCATAGCCACGCGCCGACATGAGAGGAGGCGATAATCGCCATCTAACAGATAAGTCCCACCACAATCAAAATTCATCCTCTCCCCAACCACTAGATCTACGATTACAAGATTAACCCTCCAATTAGCGACTGCCACATTTTCCGATTCCAACCACCACCAATTCGTTGTGAAGTTGAAACAACCAAATCGAAGAGGAGAGGTAGTGATCCCCGTGACGGTGGTGGTCCGTTTGTTTGGCGATTGCAGGTGGTTGTGGTTAAGGAGGAGAAATATGGTGTAGATTTTTTGGAGTAGTGTGGTTGAAAGTCGAAAAGAAGGGGGTGGGGTGAGGTCATCGGACTCCGGCGAGTCCAGTGGAGGCTTTTGATTGGGCGATGATGGTGTTCGGTGATAGTACTCGGTGAACTGGTGGTTGGAGAGGCGATGTATATGTTTTTTTTAATTAAAATAGGCTTATCTATGGGTGGGTACTTCTAATTAGGTTGTAGATACATTAATAAGGTTTCTGGGCACATAGAAGTAACCACTTTTGTCACAGTTCGTACGGTTCGTACCGTAATAGTAGTTCGTAGATGATCTTAAGTCTATATATATATATATATATAACCTTTAAGCCAAATTGTTACGCTGGTCAAGCACCGATAATCAAGGTAACAATACTATAGATATTTCTTACTTAAGAATACGATATGCCTAATACTATGCTAATATTATCAACCATAATATTTATGGCAATATACCCTAACAATATATGAGGGCTAACTTTATTATTTTGGTACAATGCTAAAACGATAAGTTAGCGTAAGTTCGGTTTTACACCCCTCTTCGTGATAGTTAAAGAGTCTGACAGCTAAAAGCGAAACAAATAATACAGGCGGTCACTTTTTCGTTCTCTAAAGGTACGACCAACATAAATGCGCATACAGGCCATACAGATACTTAATATTTACATGGTTTAAGTTAATGTAGCCAACCATTAACACATAATTACCACAACATTAACCAAGACTAGAACTTGTGCTTCAAGCAGCTTCGGCAAATCCAACTCTTAGATTTCCATAGTCGAACACTGTGTGATACTTACCCATAAATATATCTCCCAAAATCCTGCAGCATATACAAAATTGTTCCATTAGCACTTCCATTTTTGTAATGAAACGCACGGAGTAATACATTTCATTCTTTGTACTTTCAAGATATCCCCTCGTATGAAGAAAAAGGACTAAAAAAAAAAGAGTGAAAATCCAGGACGAAAGATAGTAGGTAAATTTTACCAGAGGGGTCCACGAGGAGGGGGCACATCCAAAGCTGAGAAACCACTGATGCATTGTGCAATATCCCCTTCTCCCACTTTGAGGACGTACTGTCAAGCATTGCAAAGTTGAATATAGTGTAAGATTCTGTATTACTCAGACTCTGGTACAGATGTTGGACATGACATGATGTCACAGTATAGGATGCGGCCATTTTGAGAAAAAAGTTCAATGTATTTTGCCAAGCATGGAGTGTCAAGGTGTCGAGTGCTGACACGAGACACGCTAAAGGGTCGAAGTAACATAGTTAAGATTACATGTGCAAAGAACCAGATAAGTGAGCAGAGGTAGTAGTGAAACTATCCTTTCAACCCTTAGTCGAGAAGCGAATTAAGAGCAAATGGGAGGGGATAACATTGACACTTCTTATTTGATGTGTTCCCTTGTAACTTCCAAAAATTGCCTTGATGAAAACCGAATGTAATTTTTGGGATAGAATATTTGTTTTCCAGACATACCCAGCTTTATGCTGTCAAAAGGCTGTCATGTAAGATCTGAACATGCAAATACGCTAGAGAATGATGTCGAATTACACGGAGCATTCACTTACATGCTCGGGGCTGAGATCAAATGTCTTTCCAGCTATGGTGAAGGATATAGAAGGCATTGAAGAAAGACTGCTACAGTCAATAGCCGATGCCCCCATTGGACTAGGCAGCCGGTCACACAGCTGCAAAGACAATCACGTGCATGAGATCTCAACAACAGAGATCATTAGCCATACAATGAGGTTAACCTACTGTACCTGATCGGCATAATCAAGAATGCGTTCTACAGTCTCATTTTGTTTCAGCTGATTCTGCATCCATACTACTGCCATTTCACAAGCAGCGCACATGGCATCATGAACGCCACCAGACGACTTCTCAGCACTCGCATCAACCACAGTTTCAATACCCATACTGTATAGAATAAGTTATCTTATCAGATTTCAAACAACCAAGAAAGACAGCACCATTTTCAGATTTCTAATTCATTTGAAAATATGAATTTGATCAAACATTAGATGTTAGGGAAGCTAAAAAAATTGGATTTGCATTTGGACCAAATCCAAGTGAATCCAATATAATCATAAACTTAAAAATTTCCAATTCAACCTCCACCCCCTTTCATTTACAAATTCCAACCAAAAAAGCATGATTTTCTTTTTTGTAAGGTAATATATGCAAATCCCAAAATTCCAAAAGACCCAAACACTAATATGTAATTTGAATTTTGATATTTCACTTGTCAGAGTTAAAATGAAGAATTGTAAATGAAAAGTGTTCCCAAAAGCTATCTAAATTACGAAGCTCGACACACATAAACTGACCTGACACTTTGCTTGCCATCAAAGGTACAAAGACCGATTTGAGAACAAATCTTCAACGGCCGAGCCTACATTAACATCCCTCAACACTATTAAGCAGTGACTATACTGTGCGGGCGATAAGAGCGGCCAGATTATTTTAAGAATAATTAACACAATAAATTGTAGAGTGCATGTGGGCATACCTCTGATAGTAGCAGATCCAAGATCTGCTGTCCATATTCTGAGACAACTGTCTTGCATTCCATACTCACAATCCCAGTAGCCCCAATGGCATGATTAATTTGAGCAATCACAGCCTGATAGTAATCATAATAGTAGTTATCGATAGGTTGCTCAAGAATTTTGAACCACAATTATAGGGAAACAAAAAACAATAATCAAAATGTAGCATTAGCACGATATTTTAACTTAAAAACAAAATTTGAGGCAGCAAATGCTTGACAAAGGACATGCGCCATAGACGATTTTTTATGGGATATTATCTTTTGTGGACCATAGAAATCTTTGTTTTAAGTTGAACTATCTACAAGGGTACATGTACTCTATCTCGTTACTCTGCCACAGACAAAAAGCCCTTCATTGATTTAGATTTCATCTTTCTCAATATGGACACACTGCAATACATGAAGAGAAAACAGAAGGCAGAAGACTCTCTGACGGAGAGCAGAAGGCTTAAGTAGATCAGACAAGATGATGGAAGCTTCGAACAACATATCACTCTGTAACATGTTTTGAATTTTTCTAATATATACTATTTGGACCGTGCTTTAATTTTATACATATTTCAGTACTAGCCATTGTCAAGTCTTATAACATCGATCTTAGCAACACAGATCTACCTCAAAAGGAACAAACACAAAGCATATCAAGATGAACTAGCACATCAAACATAAATTGCTTAGACATCAGGCTCACATATAAGTTCAATATGCTGTTTAACATGAGCAGGTGATCCCAAATAATCAGCATAAAAGAAGCAAGTTCTCTCCATTAGACCATTGCAAGAAAAAGTAAGAGCATTCTAAAAGACAGAAATAAGTAAAAAAGAAAGAAAGAAAAGACAATATAAGAAGTGATAACGGAAGAGAAAACCACTCTGATAACCACAAACAGACAGCGGAAGATTTTGCTCACTGTGCAGAATAACAGGGTAGAGAGCACTTTTAAAATAGACGAATATGTACCGTTGGGCCAGCCAACAATGAAGTCCCAGAATCAGCTATTGCAGAACAGCCACCAGTACAGAAGCCTGAAATATAAATATTAAAATAAATAAGTAAATAACATAACTGAGCAATACATAAAAAGGACAATAGGAGCCACTTTGGAACCAGGACATACCAGTTGTCTCACCACCAACCAAGACATCATCCACATCAAACTACATTGTTATCAAAGACATGTTAACAAGCTCATGACGTACTCAACAACAAATGGCTAATTATACTATGGGTAACAGGTGAAAAGACTCACCTGCCAGTAACCTTTGTGAGACACAGGAACCCATGTATGTTCCCCTTTGTAATGGGTGGGATCCACGCCACCGAAAACAATTTCGCCACCTACTTCTTCATCAGTATCACGGCTTAGCCAAAAAGAGAATACAGGTTCTTTCACTAGACCTTGGTTCATCATATTGTACCTAGAAGAACATCATACCAAAGATGATATTATTTTCTAAAAAACGTACGGTATGGTGGAAATATTCTTTAAAAGTCCAATCAGACACACAAACAACTAGCATACCAGACTGGAACCGCGTCACCGACAGAGATTTCTTGGAATCCAAGCCCAAGTATGCCATCAAACTTTGCAGCCACAAATGTGATACTAGGCTCTCTTGTGGCTTCAATAAAATCCTGGACAACACATTCCAGGGTACTGTAAAATGTTAAAGCAGCACAAAAAGAGAGTGTCATCTAGTGCAGTTATACTTACCTGATTCTCAACAACGAGATCACCCACTGTAACATGATCTTGACTGAAGTGCCCTGAAATGGATCCAGTACCATAATGAATCGCCGCCTTCTTTCCTGCAACAAGTAAAAGATCTGAGAAGCAGATAAAAGAACTCATATCTGATAAAATCAACCACCACACAACGTCACAACCATAAAAAAACAGCTTCAACCGCACCGTGCAGTCACGTTTTGGTATAAGAAAGCGTGACACATATCTCAAGCACAGATGTCCAGATATGGTACTCACGATGCCACAGGATTCATTGATCTTTATAATCATAATTATGTTATCCTAAACTAGCTCTTACTAGTAAAACAAATTCTTTAGTAATGCTATTTTCCCCTCACTAGAGATTTAATCAGTTTCTAAGCTCCAAGCAGGCAATTTGCGGTATAGCATCATATCCAATCTGTTCTAATGTTACCATGATCTATTTGTGATAGTAACTGACATAATATGCAGATAAACAAGCACTAACAAAGATGGATTCCAATTTAAAAGTAATATTCACGATTAACTGATGTTTCACTCATGTCAACTACATATGTTACGTATTTTGTACAGTGTACTATGTCTAATGCACTATCCCATCCAGATTATATTTTTACAAAAACTGCGAAATCTATTGCATTTCAGCAAACCAAATTGACCTATACATAAGATTGCAACAGATCCACATCAGGAAAGTACTGTAGAATTGAATAAAAAGATAGCAGTATCAATGTTGAAATAATCTGGAAAATTCAAAAGAAAAGCTTTTCAATTCTCACAAACTCAATCATATACCCGAAAACACAGACACTGTATTCTATCTATCATTAAAGATCACACTAACATTAGTTCTGTCATCAGTTATTATCCCACCTAGAGAATGAATCTAGTTGCTGAGGTTGACCTCTGCCGGAGATAAGGTCAACAGATGAGTACATCATATGGAGAAAATCATACTGATTTTTGAACTGTAACGAGGTTTTTGATTCAACAAGTTTATTCTCTCTCCATTCAACTCCAACTTGTGCACTTTCCTTGTCAGGCCATTCAACTCCAACTTGTGCATTTCTTATTTGGGTAAATTTTTCCACTTGCAAGTCTACTTTTCCTCTCATTTTCCCACTTGCAACTCTACTTTTTTCCCTATTATCCCTTCATTATGGCAATGACATCAACATTTCTTAAAACTTGTACATTGACATCATGCACAAGTTGGAATTGAATGAAGGAAGTATTTGTTAGAACACGTCACACAAAAGATTCAAATAACATCCTTCCACTAAAAGGAGTCAGGTGTTGAAGATATGCCACCAATTTATGCTCAACAGATAAGCCAAATGGTTTATCACACTACTATGTTCACTAGCTTTAAACATTACCTCAAGTTCAAGACTCTGGAGCATAAGTTAAAAAATGAGTATATCTCCCTCATATCTTAAGTCTGTGACATGGTTCCCAAAAAATCTATTTATGTCAGCTCAAAAAGCATAAGAGTACTAAATGGAGAAGGTAAACCAGAGATGGGACTTGAGAGTGGCTGAACAATGCTTGTACTCTTCTAAGCTCAAACAAAAAAGGGTACTCAGGTCCGCACAAAAATATATGACGAGGACCTAAACAATACTCGGACAGCAAAACATAGACGGATGTGGTTTTTTAACTTACCTGGTTGATTCACTATTACCTGGTTGATTCAGGGGAACCATCAACACCTCACTACAAATAAAGTAACTGGAACCATGTATCATTTTAGATGTCTGAGATTTATATGGTATAATTCAAGTCGAATACATCACTGTAAGTTTACAGAGACCTAGATTCATGTCACTTTTTTGGCAACCAGACAATGTATATATTAAATATTTCTGACTTAAACATCTTATAATTGTATTTCTTTCTTTCTCTCTTCTCTTCACAGCTCAACAGAGTATTGCATAAAAAATGTCTAAAAGCTTCAGAAGGTGATAAAATCAAATAACCAAAAAAAAATTACGAGCAAAAGTAAAGACAAACCCTTCTTAGTGTAGGAGGTTGATCGCCTTGCATTGTATTTGTGGTGTAGAAGGCAAGCAATCTACATGATAACAGGAGACAAATACATCAGCGACCAAATCAGTCAACCTTATACTTGGTAGATGATGACAAAAATTGCCTTTCTGTGGACAATGTGAAAAGCTTTGGTACTCACGGAAAAGTAACATTTGGAGGATGGGACCCAGAGATTGGAGCTTCCTGTGTCAAATATCACAGTAAACTTTTGGGGAGGAGTGCCAATGCCAATTTCACCAAAGTACTGAGCATCCAAATAGTTCTTCAGCTCGACAATGCCACTATCGCCATCACTTCCCAAAATGTTTCCAGCACCATATCTCCTCTCCAACATTGAGGTTAATTTTTCACCCTTAGTACTGTACTGGGTTGCTAAACGGTTGACTTGGTCCACCTTCTTCTTCTTCAAGCCCACTCTAAAGAGCCCATCATTTGAGGCCAACAACCCCAAAGGGAATACGAGGAGCAAAAGCAGAAAACATGGAATAATGGCTCGAACTATGGTACCCATTCTGCAAAACCGTAAAGCTATTGGGTTACATTAATCCAAAGATTATTCAATGTGCACGATCATTGCCTAACGCTTTATGATGATCAAATTTTGCCATCTAATCAGAGTACATGGGTACTCCATATAAACTAATGGTTATGATAATATATCTCGACGAAAGATACTTTTGAAGTAAATCAATGGTTATTTCTCACCTTTTTAATTGAAACAAATGATTAAATGTAATAACTAAAACCAACTTCTAAAATATAAGGGCACCAGGCTTGTTCTCAAAATTATCTATTGAAGGCAATATTTCAAACCACTCCATTAAAGCGATGTTACAAAACTAATTTGGCACTAACCAAAACAACTTTAACAAATTATCCATGCAAAAACAGTAACAATGATGTCAAATGTCTATTAGCGTGTGCTAGGAGAGCTCTCACAAAAGACATCACCTTCCAAAGGGTCTCGAGTTTTAGATTTTAGTGCTAACGATCTCAAGTCCCACATCGGAGAGTTAGAAGAGTTTCACATGCTTTATAAGATACCACCACCCATATTAGTAAGAGGCCTTCTGGAAAGTCTCAAACTCGCTGACACGTATTGGATGGGAGTATGCTACAAATTGTCAAATGTCTTAGCACTCCATTTCAAAATGGTTATGGTCAATCAAGTATTCAAGTGTGTTCCTATAAATTCAGAGATATCTCGTATCGTGATGCTACCCCAAGTCTATTTAGCATACAAGTTTTCTGCTGTTGAATATAAGTACAATATACTAGTGGTCTAGTTTAGACGAGGGATATAAAACGATTAACAATGGTCAAACAAGTTTGATGCTACTTTCACTCATTACACTACCCATGCTTTATGCACAAATTGAAGGTTTGAAAATATACTTCGTAATTCTAATCCTTTTTCTCACCAATTACTTCCATATCGGATGTTTCTCACTTTATTCTCCTTCAAAGGTTTTTCAATACATCTTTTAATTTTCCTCTATATCCTGCTCATATATATATGGCATCATTAAAAGTCAAGTGTGATGTCATATCTGATTTTGGCATGTCGGACACGTACCATATGTTGTGTGGTCGCGAGTTGTGTTCGGACACATGACACGACATCAAAGTGTCGTAACATGTTGGATGTCAGAGTGTCAAACACAGGACTAACAGCCCAAGCAAAGCGTCAAAGAAACATAGCAAGAAATTCAAATTGTTCTTTAGATAGCCCTTTTATGCCCTGAAAGTATTAAGAGTCGGCTACATGCTTATATCCTTGCATGAATGAAGTGAAAGGCATCAAAGAAATATGAAAACGATCCATATCAGTCTCCTACATCAGTCGACAATGCAAACCAAGATACGGAACTATTCTAGACGAACTCCTTTTTAATATCTTTGAACATAGTCTTGTGCAATATAAAATGTACATTACGTATCTAATAGTGTTGGTACGCTTTTATTTTCATTTGTTACTTCTCCTAATCGTATCAATATCAATATCTATTTTTATTTTTCAACTTCTAGACTTACAAAAACTTATTATATATATCAAAGCAGTCTCACAAAAAATTATGTCACATTAACGTAATGTGACAGAATTCACAAACAATTTTCAAAATTGTGCTCCTTTCACTCAAATCGTGGACCCGCCCCTGCCACAACCCACAATCAGCTCACCAGTTGAACTATCAAAGAAAACCGAGATTGACAACAGTCGCAAAATTCGCTGAAAAGAAAGAAAAAAAAACAAAAACGTATGAACTAAAGCCCTTGGGCATCTTACAGCACAATCAACCGTTCAACTCTAGACATTCAATGAGTCAAAACTAAAACTCAAACATGCAATACAAATTTGAACCTTTAATAATACCGAAAATATTACTCATTATCACATCCATCAAAATAAACATCAGATAGCAGTAAAATAACAGCTTTAGTATGTAATAAATTAGCACAACATAGTGCTCAATTTTCGCAATCGAAAGAACATGTTAGAACTTACTCCTTCTAGCACCTTACTTCCTCTTATTCAGTCGTTTGTTTACCTTTCTATTTTTGGGATGAGCGTTAAACAGTCGTTTTCTTTATTTAAAATTATATGGAGTAATTTGATAACTTAAAAATGAATGAAGGGGAGGAGAATAGTTTTAGCTAGATGATTTTACTTGATGATTGCATCAAATATTATTTTAAGGCTATGAAAAACATTAAATTTACGTTCATTCCCAAAATAGAAAGGTTAACGAATGACCGAATCAGAGGGAGTACAACATAATCATAATCAAACCCTCGTAATTCTAGTGACCGAAACCAAACCTCAACAACCACCACAACTACGACGCCATCGCCACACCGAGAACTATACTTCATTTCGCTTATCATATCAATCAACATAAGCATCAGATAGAAATTAACAACAGAAAAACAAAAAAAACAAAAATCAAAGGTAATACCAGCAAAATTAACAACAAAACCGAAATAAAAACACTTGAACATAATCGTTTTAACATCTTCCAACAACATAAACCCTAAAAATTCAATGAAACAAAGCTAAAGAACGAGGAAACTACGAAACTATAATCAATAATCACATCAAAAGGTGATATAATAACAGTAGAATTAAGCAATTAACAGAAGAAAAAAAGCAAGATTAATCAATTACCTAAGAAAATCAAATGACGGAGAAATTAAGGAGAAGAAAAAAAAAAGTAAGGAAATGTATAGGGAAGTAGAAGAAGAGTGAAATGTGGAGGTATGAGAGTACGAAGTCTGTTGCGTGTTTGATGCTGCTTCACAGTTTACCCACACCTACTTATCGTTGAGTGCCGATATTTATATTCGTGCGGGTTATGAGACGGTTTCACGATATTATTATTATACTGAGTACGTTTTTTTATGAGATTGTCTCAAAAGTATTGTAATTTGTAAGGATATTAAAAAAAATTTAGAGTCTAAGGGAACGAAAAGTACAAAAGATATTTACGAAAGGTAGTAAATAATTATACGATTTCACAATTAGATAAAAGTAGCTACAACGTCAATAAAATGAGTACAAACACCATGGGAGTGATTACGAAAATAACGAGGTCACGACTGTCACCAAACGAGATACAAAAAGTCATATAAATGGTTACGAATTATATGATCTCACAATAAGTTTGTGATAGGGTTTCATACAAGAATTAGTGTATTATAATATAATAGTTTTTTCTTTGCTTTTAACAGTAGGTCTCACATTAGATCGTCTCACCTCGTAAGATCAACTGTTTTTCAATAAAAAAAAAAAAAAAATGACCAATCTAACTTACAGGTCTCACAATAACTTTATTTAAAGATATCGAAGTGCATAATAAAAAAATTGAAAGATAATTCCCCATGAGTAAAAATGTTATGATAAATGAAAAATGATATAGAAAGTCATATTTCGTACAATTATTACTTATAAAGTGATTATTATTCACGATAAGATGGTTAAAAGAATGAAAATGGTGACCATAATAATAGAATAATTATTAATAACACAATTTTTTTAGTGAGACGGTCTCACAATATAAAAGCAGTTGTTTCGATAATCTATATTTCCTTTGAAAAGTAGTAGGTCTCACGACCTACTGTTAATAAAAATGTTATCAAAATCATATAATTAACCACAGTAGACTATAACCACTGTAAACTTATTATAAATTATAATAAGACGATCTTATATAGTACGTAACAATTAGCGCAATGTTCATATTTATACTTTTTTTTATATTTATATTTATATTTATGTTTATGTGGAGTTTGAAATGGTAAATGTGGAAAAGGTGGAAAGTGATGTTATTTGATGACTATGAGAATTGAGAAGCAATTTGTGAAAATGAAGTTCTATCTAATGGGGAAATGGTGTGACCTCGTCTTTGTCAAGACTCAAGAAAGCCAAGTTTACAAAATCCGGAGGGGCCAAGTGTTGTCGGTATATGAGTAGTTATCCTCTTAAAACTGTCGACATAAAATTCTTTTGATTAAATGAGGTTAAAAAATCTATCTATATCTATCTATCTATCTATCTATCTATATATATCCTTACCATCTTAAAAGCCACAACTTACCCAACTATTCCAGCTACAGTAGCACATTTTCACTCTTATTTGGGCGCTTCAGCGGGGCTTCAACGTGCATACTTTGGGCCACAATTCCTTCCTCTTTCATGTGGAGCTCTCCTTCCTGTGGACCTGAGATCTCTCCAGACCATGGGTGTCCATCTCACGTGGCCCTGCACTTCATAGGTGTCTGGTTTCTGTTGTGGGGTAGTGGG
>JAUEKU010085397.1:0-13238 GCA_032274805.1 Gypsophila paniculata
TGTGGATTTGCAAAACATAGTGGTTACAACATAGAAAAGTCAAAAGCTCATGGTTACAACGTAGAATATCCCAAAAATTAAAAAAAAACTTTCGCCAAGTATTGACAAGAGTACTGAACTCTCTCATTCACTTAGACAAAATTGGGGAATAAAACATGTTGGTGGACAAAAAAAAGAGCCCGTATTACTACCTTCGTAAAATCGCCATATTTTCTGACACTTAATGTCACAAACACCCATATCATGTCCAGTCTTCTCTTTCGACGAGCCCCACATATCATCTTCATCATCCGTGAAATATATACAACTTCGTTGCATACTTATGGAGGATGCTACGGAAACATACATGGAAGAGCCGTTACCTACAATCAAGGCTGCATCGCCAAAATCTTGAATTTCCTCCCACTTTCTAGTTTTAAGATTAAGCCTGTAAACTTCACAAGCGATTGTTCGATAAACAAAATCATAATCGTAATCAGTATCATCTGCATTATGCACCTCTACTTTATATCGTAACACCATAAGGAGTTCATCACTATCCGATCTAACCAAATATATTTTTCGTAACCCAAGGTTCAATTCCGCAAATATATCAGGTTGACTCGAACAATAATTCATTGGTTCTACAAGCCCACAACCGCGAAATTCTTTCACATTCCAGTACACAAGTGCCCCATCGTTATACAAAGCAAACACATTATCACCCACGTTCGCGACATCAACCATCCTAACACTTCCTTCCGGAGCGAATACTTTAGTCCATGACCGGTCTCCCTGCCTAGCAAACGCTAGGCGCGTGCTCCAACAATAGAGTACCATAATAACAAACTCGTCCGGAGATATTTTGAGCACCATGAGTCTAATTATAACAAAACCCAAAATCCATTCGATATAATCTTCAATATCTAAGTGTCCTGGATCAGGACATAAGGGTCTCACAGACGGGAAACGAATACGGGCCTTGGTAATTGGATTGAACAAATGAACATCGAGGTCACGGTCTAGCATGGCCACCCAACCATAAGCGGATCCCCAATACCGTACTCCTATCATTTCCGGGAGATTAAAATTGTAACACTTAATTGTTTTCAAGGTTAAAGATCTTCCGATCACATTTTGGATTTCCATCCGTGTTTTCCGCGAGTAAAAGCCATGGGACAACCGGTGTAGCCCTCCACTGGTGCTTTATCAAAGACGAAGCTTGATTCCAAGACCGACACACCACAGAAAAAATAAATAAAATCCTCGAAACTTTCCAACTTAAGGGCAATGGTACACACGAGATCGAGGGGGAGGCTAGACCAATCTAGCTCCATAGCAATCTAAATTGAAAAGTTAACACCTCCAACTTTAAGTCGACCTGCAACGAGTTTCGATTATTTGAATTAAAGAATTAAATTTCACGTACGCATACAATCCAGTTAATGAGTTATACAATCGGTCATACGTACAATCAGTTGTTAATATTTGTCACGCTCAATTACAAAATTGCGACGTAAGGTACAAAGTTTTGAGCTTATAAAAATAGACCCCAAGCTCAAAACTTTGCGACTTTCTATGCTTTGTAAAACTAGCTCAACAACTTTAAGACGATTATATATAACCACTAATATAATATTTTTTTCCCGACACCATAAAGTAACACGAGTAACATAAATCACGACACCAACCATAATAATAGTAAAAATGAAAGAAAAGGATGGAGAGCTAGTAGAATGTGAGACCTATACTAAATTATTGTAACTTCTACTTCTAAAAACAAAATTAACTAATATAATTCATGTGAGCGAAATTTATCGTGAAACCATTTTACTTAAGAAATTAATGTTAGTGTTATAATGCCTCATACCTATTGTGGTCCAGCTTCCCACGTAGTATCATTCCATTTATTTTTATTTAGTTTGGACTAACATCGCTACTAAAACGATAATTAATTAATTTTGAGCGTTACTATAACGGAGATGAGATGTGAAGACGTAAATCACGTAGTCAATAACAAACCTGACAATAGCAACTTTAATAATCCAAGAAGGGAATAATTAAACCAATTGTCTTCTTAAAAAGTACAAAAGTTAATAATTATTTCTAATTTTTATGAAAATCTTTCCATTTATTTTCTTTCCTTTTTTGATCCTTAACATGCGCATGGTACACACACCTTGAGTGAATGTTCTGTTTTTCAGTTTTGTGAATTACATACTCCGTAGTACTTTCCTAAAATTATATGGACTATTTAACTTAATTAATTTCGTGAGAGAAATTTAACCCATAATATTACAATACTCTTTTTATATAAATATATATAGATATAGATTATGATTATATTGATTTGATTTGATTTGATTTTGACTGCAAAATTATTTGAGAATATTTCCAATTTGAGTTTTTTATGATGTGCACAAAATATGCAATAATTATGCAGTATTTAACTAAATACTCCATCCATTCAAATCCAAACCCACCATTTCACTTTTTGGCACTATTCATTCAAGTGGAGAATTTTCGAAAGAGTGGTGCTATCTACCTTCTCTTTTCCAACCTTCTCATTTTCCCTCTCACAATAGATTATAATAATGCATGTTGTTGGATTATAGTCCACTTGTGAAGGTTAATCCCACATTGATAAAGGAGAGAAGAATTGACTATGTTATAAGGTTAAGGGGTTACTCCCTCTATTGCCAATTGGTTTTAGAGTGGAACCCTCTTGGACTTATACCGTAGTCTCTTTCTCCTCTGTATGGGCGTGGCCCAGGCCCAAGTATGAAATTTAATATGGTATCAGAGCCCATGGTTATGTGACCTGGGACTCGTGAATTAACTGGGCCTTTGTGTACCGTCCGTGAGGATGTCCAGTCCCTCCGGCCACTGGAAGGTACCCAGGCAATGAACCTGGATTTATCCACCTTAGTGTGTGCACTTTTAACAGCTGTGAGGATGTCCACAACATAAGGCTAAGAGGTTATTCCCTCTACTGCCAATTGGTTTTAGAGTGGAACCCTCTTGGACTTGTACCGTGGTCTAAATGATCGAGGGAGAGGTTGGAAGAGGTCCTTCAATTTTGCCCTCGATGACATATCTCATTTAGAGAGTCGCTTTACGTACTTCATATGATCGATCAATCTTATATATTAGTTGAAGAGAATTTAATTGTGTAGTTCACGCTTGTTATCACTCATCTCAACCACTAATTTTGGTTACGCTAGTATATTTAGTTTGTAACCTCGAATCCTCGATCCTTCATTTCAAACTAATTATCATATACTTTTAGATCGGATCTACTTCGAATGAATGAACGATATCCGACTTGTTGCAGTCTTTGAAAAATCTATATACTCCCTCTGTCCCAATCATTTGTTTACATTTTGACTTTTTTCCCCTCACAAAAAAGTCAAACTGTGTAAACAACTCACTGGGACGGAGGGAGTATATTACAGTACATATTTGTATCAGGCTATACAAAGACCACGCAACCCTTTAACAATAATGGCACGGTTGTACATGTATGAGTGTATGACAATGTTATTTAAGGTATATAAACGTATGTTTAAGGTAAAACATCTCATGTACGATCTTCATATTGTTAATTGTATCATAGCCATGCCTAAAACCTTATCTAGGTAAAGATCAGAAACACATTTTTATATGCCTTAGACAATTTAAATGTACACCTATTGCAACCGTCTTAACGTTGGCAGAGTCGGATTTTAATTTAAGAAAACGGAAACTTAAAGAGAGGATGACCGCCCCTGCCAACTCGCTCGCTCGCTCCACCCATGGGTCCTAAACAAAATTTCCCATTGATAAATTAACAACGGAAAATAAAAGAGACACGTTTAAGGAAGAGCAAGGAGTTGGAAGTAAACAAAGGTGACAATTGTCTAAGTAACACAGTCTTTAGGGGACACACCCTTATAATTTAGTGAAGATATTCAAAGATAGTGGAATAATCACCCCATGCTCTTGTCTTTCCTTGGAACTTAAACAACACCCATCACAACAACACTACTCTCCTTAATTTATACTCAGTTCGATCCATCCATTTCTTTACATTTATATTGAAATCAACTTTGCTAAAGAGCACAAATAAATGATTAAATAGTCCTTAATTTGCGTTTTGATCGATATATATGTCTGAAAAAAGAAACGTAAATAAATGTACGAATCACTCGAAATGTAAAATGTAAGGAAATGTGTTGACCATTTCTTTACGTTTTCATTGTAATCAGCTTTTAGAAGACCACATATATATATCTGAAAAGAAACTGAAATAAATGTATGAATCATTCAAAATGTAAATCGTAAGGAAATGATGAGTGAACATTTAGGAGAGCCCGTATAATGATAAAATAGTCTTTAATTTGTAATATACGGAGTATATCAGAGAAAAAGAAAACGTAAATAAATATATGAATCACTCAAAATATAAAACGTAAGAAAATGTGTGGATCGAGCAATTACTAATAAACAATGTGTATGTGTTCTTCATGTGTACTATTTACTACTACTTTTGGCACCATCCACGTGTGACATCAACCCTCTTTAAATTAATCCTCTAAAAATTTATTAGATTTTTTTTTAGTGTAAAATAAAAGAAATAAAAGTGGATGAAAGTGTGTGTGTGAGAGTGTAAAGAGTGAGTGGAAAATGTGAGTGTGTAAATTAAAAAAAAATTAATGAGATTTTTTAGCGGTGCCTAGGTTTTAGGGAGATTAGCATTAAAAGTGAGGGTGATTTATGTGAGAGTTTAAGTAATTAGTGAAGTTAATTAAGTAGATTTATGTGTTTAATCCCTCATTTTTACTTCATAGTAAAAATTGTGGGAGTTTAAAGAAAGGTAAAAAGTGAAAAAATAAAATAAAATGGGAGAGCAATCAAAGGGTGAGGAATGGTTGCCAGAAGGGCTGCCTGAAGGATGGAAGGTTGAGATCAGAGTTAGAAAAAGTGGTAAAAGAGATAGGGTAAAAACAAAATTTACTGTCCTCATTTATTTATTTTATTGCTTTTTTTTTTATTTAACATAAAGTTTGGTTAAGTTTTGGTTTATATTTGTAACGGTTAGTATTTTCATATAATTAAGGAGTGTAAAATGTGTATAATAGACATATGATTGTAGGCCACATTGTAGAAAGGGCACTAGATGCGGTAAAGTTATGAGGGGTGGTGCTCATAATCTGGGTTTAATTTCCGTTAGCATCAATTGCCCTTATGGTTCCTTATACACAAAACATTGTAGTATCATAATTGTTTGATCATGTTAATTTGGATTGTTGTAGTTATGTCCAACTTATATTTCTCGTCATAGGCGGGAGTCTTTAAGGCACTAAGTAATGTTGACTTGTCGTTACTATACTACATAAATTCTCGTATAAGACTGCTTTATGATGAGATGGTCTCGACTCATCCAAATTCCACACAATAGAAAAGTATGATATTCATTTACGTAGTTTTGTTCATAAAGAAAAATTGGTAGTTAATCAAGAATGTTTTGTGACCATTGGTTCAAAATATTGTTGTGTAATGAAGAATATGGTTAGGTGAAGTTGTTGCCTTCTTGTTTGTCAAAATCACTAGGTTGCATGCATGATGCATGTCATCGTGTTGTGTAATCAAGAATAATATTACTCCGTCATTTTTCTAAAATGTGTCCTAAGGGCACGAAATAAAATGATTTTCAAAGTAACTACAATGATAATAGAAATACAAAACTATTTTTGTTATTTTGGGAAAAAGATTTTGGAAAAAATTTCTTATCATAAACATACGGGTACGTTTCTGCAAGCTTATCAATATATGTATATAGAAGATTGGATTAATTGGTTTGGCCATAATTCAATGTAACAGTACTACACCGATCCAGTAAACGGGTACATATTCCGATCAATCAAGGATATCGACCGTTATCTTCTAACCGGGAAGTTAGGAAGGCACGTCACCAAAGCAAAGCCAAAGGAATCAAGCAGTGGCAATGCAATTGTTGAACATGATGAACTCAGTGTAAGTAATTTGCAAATACTGAGTTCTTAATCATCTCTTTAAGTCACTTTAGTTACGTTCGTTAGCCTATTAAGTCGTGTAGACCGATCATAGAATGTTTATTTGTAGCTAGTAATTATTAACGAAGAAATTTCTACATCAATCGATGACCCCTGTCGATCCCCTTACCTCGTCGTAGGAATTTTTTGCGTAATTGTTTTGGTTGCGTCAAGTCAGCCACTAAATCAATTTTTCGTTATTGAGACAGGATGTATCACAAAAGAAAGAATTGATCAAGTCTGATGGAACAAAAGAGGTAAAAGATTCAACTCTGTACGTATAACTGTATAAGGTGTTCTGTAATGCCACATCTGTGTTGCTAAATTAAGGAACTGATCGTTTTCGGTTCTAGTCCTGTCTCGGCCTAGAAGCTCAAGGACAAAAGCCCAGTGTAAACGCTTCCAAGCGAAAGGCTTCCACCACAGCTCATGACTCTAAAGAGGTTTCGAAGAAAAAAAGTCGTAGACCTTCCACCGGGATGGCTTCCAGATCATTGAAGAAAAAAGACAGTACACCTTTCTTTATACTCGACTCTGATCACTGTATGCCACAAAACTTTCTACTTAGGATAAGAGTTCATTTGATTCGCTCGTTTTACAGGTCTTATCGTTGAACAGTCATGCCCCTAAAATGTTTAGCTAATGCAATGTCTGTTGTTGGATGATATCATTTGCTACCTTGCTTGTTACAGGTGACGAGAGCGATGTGATTGACATACCAAACCTAGCAGAAATCATAGATTCGGTGCGCAAGGAGAAGGAAGGTCACAAAACCGTCTACATTTCAGCACCCGCCATCGGATCCCTTCTAGGCGGACACACAACAGAAGCCAGGGCTAAGCCTATACAAAATCATGACATCAAACCTCACTTCACTCTAAACATAAACCATCACATTAGTAATAGTCCCAACATGACTTATATGCCGCCTTTAATGATGCCGAAACAAGAATGGCAGACGACGAACTTTGTAAGGCCTTACCAAAATGCATCCCCCTTAGAAAAGTTCAGCAAATTTAGCACCGAGAGTAGGCCTATAGGCGTCCCGGGGTGCTCTCTTTTTGGCAATTTGCTGACCGATCCATGCATCGACTTTGCTTTCAAGACGCTTACGGGGACAGTGCCGTTTGGCAGTGGTACAGCTGTCGAGGATTGTTTATCACCGCAGCAACTTGGCTCATCGAGGATGTTGAGTCAAGGTGGCCCTTGCCAAACCTGATCGAACATATATACGGAGTATGTGCAACCTTGATGAAATGTTTTTTTCATATGAAAATCAGGGTCTTTGTTTTCGCTTACTTTGTAACGACATAGTTACGGTGATGTGTTTGTGTATGGATGTACTATGATCATGATGTATCTAATAAGTAATGACCGAATTAAGTTCCTTAAACCTTAAAAATTGTACTCCGTAGTATTTTCTTTATTTTCCGATCAAATAAGTGTTATTTCAAGGCATAATGTTCGGAATCTAGTCCAAGAATGAGAAACTGCGGAAATGAACCGATAACTGGTTAGAGCTTGAATATGCTCAAGATCGGCTTGAAAATTCGAATTGAAACGCATGCTTAGCTCGAATTTTGTAGACCCCGAGAACTTCAGCTTGATCTCGGCATGAAAAATATGAATCTTGGGATTATACCAAACAATTTTATATGTAAAAAAATGAAATCTTACATGAAATATACATCAAAACACTCGAGGAAACAAAGATATCGGTAATCATACCGCGGAAAAACGAAAATCAACCAAAGTACAATAAATCCAGGGCGTGGATATGAAATGACTAAGTTACCCTCTGAATTGTGAGAAATCCATTCAACCATCATCATTGGAACTAAGGCAAAGGTTTGGATCTCCGACAACCATAGTAATAATAACGGACAAATTGGTATAGACGACTATGGTGGCTAAGTTTTATGTGGTTTGGCTTCATTGTTGTCGTAATCAGCATAAACAACCATCGTAATTGCAACAATGGCTATGGCTAGTAAAGCTAAAGCCAACGTTTTTCGTGTTAAGGACCTCATCGTTACGACTTACGACAATATAAGATCAATTGAGAGAAAATGAGTCAAGTTTGGACGAAAAAGTTTGATTGATCTGTCATATATATCAACAAGATGCATTAGTCCTACGCACACCTTTGATAAAGATGATGCTCCTCCACTAATCAGCTTAATTATACAAAGCAATAGTAAGTACTCCGTATTATTTTGTTGAATAAAGATGTTTACTAGTTCACGGTATTATTTTGTTGTCGTACAAAAATAATTAGCAAATTGTATGACAAACAACTTTATAATAACTTTTATAACTCATTTAATATTAACGATAAATAAGGTGCACTAGTATTTATAAAACCATTGAACATCGTAAATCACAAATACTATTATACCATTAGTGGTATAATAGCATGATACAACGGCCTCTAAATAATTTCCGAGCTTTGTAATAAATTTTCTGAACTTGCATCAAAAGTATTTGAGCTCTTTAAAGAACTTCCCGAGCTAGGTATTTAATTTTTTATGTTTCAAATATATAATTAAAAATTAATTTAGACAATTTTTTGTAGTAAGAAATGAAACTATAAACTTGAATGAAAACTTTTCGAAATTTGTATATACTATATTTTATCAACTTATGCGTAAATTCTTTTGAGTTTTTAAATGAAGTTATTGAGTTTTGTGCATGGTTGTACTACAACCGGTGATATAATGTACTTTATGATCCTATTCGTAACTAATTTTATTATGGTTGACAACACTTGCATAATGTACTTTATGATCCTATTCGTAACTAATTTTATTTTATGATCCTATTCGTAACTAATATTATTATGGTGGACAACACTTGCATATGAACGCATCACACGTCAAGAATGAAACAACGTTTCGAAAACAAAATCATCAATGCTAGAAAAAATAGGAAACATGAGAATTAAGACATGGTAGATGAGAAATATAGAGGAACTTGTTTGAACAAAAATCTGGTAATACATTCAAGCAGAGCATACCAAGAAACAAATTCTTACCGTCTTCAACAGAACGCAAAACTATGACTACACAACTGAAATTGTTCAACGCTTTCCACCGCCACCACCAATCTTAGGTCCTTTGGCTGGTCCTCCCCTAGCAATACCCTTGCCTTGGGCTTTTGATGACTTGGCCGTTACTTCGGCTTTCTTTGCCCTCTTTTCATCCTTGGTCTTCTTGATCCTTTCCTTGATTTCACTGGAAATGGACTTCAATTAGAAGACGCTTAACGAGAAATATAACCACATACACACTAGAAACCGCACTTCAATCAATGAGTTTGTTTGAATACAACTAATCAAATTAAGGAAACCCTGATGGAGGGAGGGTTATCGTCCCTTCTTCCCCTAACAAGGAGTAAGAGACGGGAAAGTTAGAACTAACCGGAGAGCGGCCTCTCTAGCAGCATCTCTGACTTCTGGCTTCTCGGTTCTCTTCTTCTGAATGACTTCCAAAGTAGCACCGACGATGGACCTTGAGTACGGCTTCTTTGTGGCTCTTCTTCTCTTCTTCACAGCTTCGGCAGAAATATCCTGTGAATATTACGAACAGTCAACAACCACTAGCGATAATCAGATATATTTTCGTAGAAGGCATCAGACTGATCAGAGTGATTTGATTCTGCTCAAGACAAAGAAAATAAGTTGCTACACCGATGCGATAATGTATTAACATCGCTTTAGCACACTACAGTTTCTTCAAATTTGTAATGCCAAACAAGAGCTGATGATAAGAAAACCAATAGAGACGAGACAATGAAATGACAAAAAAGGAAACAAGGGCTAACCTTCTTATGCTGCTTTCGGTACACAGCAGTCCAGCAGAGCTTTGCTGGTCTGAGACGGTTGTGGAAGTACCTCTTACATTTGGAGTTAAGAAACAGGAAAACCTTCAAAAGGAAGACATTCTCGACTCAGAAAATTCAATGTCTTTCAGTAAAGATCGAACATTCAGAAAATAATGATCAGGATGATGACAAAACAATCGGTTCTTACCTGAGAGTCTCCTCGGACAAACCTAATACCCCTGCCAGGATATATCTTGGCACCACTGAAACGGCATAGCTCGGTCCTGAGGATAAGAAGCACGATCAATATCCAAGACCGCAAGATATACTTTAGCTATTTACCACTGCTCAATATAAGAGCAGAAGATAACAAAACGACATGAACAGCACAAGGCACAAGGTGCTCATATTGAGTTGAAGCATAAATGATCCGAACATCCTTGATGATGCATGATGACAGAGATCTTTTACTCTATTAATATTGATAGAACTGTACATGTCTACGCAAATTCACTTGTCAAATGCCAATTTACACAAACATTAGTATCACCTCGATTGGCCACGTATCTTAGCGATTACACAGTAAGTTAGCAAATTCACATTAGTAACTGACCATGTCTACGCAAATTCACTTGTCAAATGACAATTTACATAAACATAGACACGTTACACAGACACGAACGCAGAGCTAGATCGCATAGCAATATTTATTGAGTAAAACACGGAATTACGAGTAATTAGGCGAATTACATCGATTACATTGTATTCCAATACAAGTTTAACCGTCTCGATTTCTAGATCACTCTGTCTGTCTGACTGTCTCTACTCTACTACAAAATCTAATCGAATAAAATCGACAATCAAATCGACAACATTAATTTAGATGACGATAATCTCCTCAATTAATTCACAAAAACGAGCTCAAAATACACAAAATAACTCATCAAATTCAACATACAAACAAAATAAACAAGATATCAATTCAATTTACAAAAATTTACCAAACAAGGCAAAGTATATACAAATTTACCGCAAAATGTATGCAAATTTACCTAACAAAGCAAAATATATACTCCAAATTAACGATAAAAATGTAGGCAATTTAACCGAACAAAGCAAAATATAGAAAAATTTACCGAATAAAACAACAACAATTAAATCAAACATTCATGTGAATCAGTCTTAACTTGCGCAACAAAATATCAATTCAAATTACAAAAACAAACATAATAATATTAATAAAATGATGAAATCTTCACACAAAAAATAATGACGATGATGATGATGAAGAGAGAGAGAGTGAGTATACTTGAGAACCATGGCTGATGATGATGATGATGATGATGATGATGATGCAGAAAAAACCCTAGAAAATTAAGTGTGTGTATATAAATGGCGGTGGTGTTGTTGTATATGTTTTTGCGGTTTTATTTGTTGCCTAAACCCTAACTTTGTTTTGGGCTGATTTTGTTGGACTGAGAGCCCATTGTTTTCACAATAAGAGAATTATATCTCCGAGCTAATACGTCATATTCCAACTTTTTGAGTTTTCTTTTCAAGAATTTGAGTTTATATATTCACAATTTATAAAATACTCAGAAACTTTATAATAAAACTCAGAAAAAAAATTGGTCTTGATGTAGTACATCGGATATACCATCCTTTTTCTCTTGTGTTTGAGTTGAATCAATTTAGTCAAGTTTTCTATATCGATTATCGAATACATTTTGTGAAAATCTTCCAAATTATAAGAAAAAAATGTAAACTTTCTGAATAATTTTTAATGTCGACTTTTGCAAATTGGTGAAATTTAAGTTTTAGCGTTCGCTTGGATTGCTCGTAATTATTATTATTAATATAATATTGCTCAACACAGGTGGTGATGAGTGCCTTGAGTGGTGGGGTTAATGCACTAGGTAGGGGTGGGTAACCATTACGTTATTTGTAAGGAAACTAGTATCATCAATTTCTCTCATGAATCTCCATCTCCACTAGTTAGCTCTATTTTCTCCTATTTTTCTCTTGTGTCGACTATTATCACCAGATAATAATTATCCTCAATTCAAATAAGTCCTTAATATTGATGATCCTTATATTAAGAATAAATTTTCTATAAAATTGTTTATAAACAATCATATCAAACATTTTACTAATCATATTTTAAACATAAATTATCCGTCATACGCATCTAAAAAAGGGTCATCCGACTATCCGTAAATAATACTCCAATTAAAAAAAAAAAATTGACTAGCGCAGTGCAACGAACCTACAATAAACAAAGTCAACAACCCAAACACAAGAAAGGTAGACCTAACCGAAATATCTCTCTCATTTCATACTAGACTATAATAATAACTAGAAATTTATTATATGTAACTTTATAAAACTCATCTCAAATCACATTGTTAAATCTAAATTTATCAATTTAACCATAATTTTTCTGGGTATTAATCTTCTATCATCCACTAATTATTGCTTCTTTTGTATTCTTAATTTAGTGCTTCTTACTTTTGCTATGAATTTAATTTGTAGGGTTTTTGGATCTAATTTATTTATTGTTACATGATTTTCATTTTCATTCTAATTTGTTTGTTGTTATGTTTCTGCTTCCAGACTGTTGTACGCGTATGACTGACTGTACGAGGGATAGTTTGTGGTTAAAAGGCGACCAATATTTTTTTTTTTTTTTTTGTCTGGCCACTGGGGCAATACAACGGGGGAGTGGGGATTTGAACATGTGACATATCACGGATACCTCCATCTTGACCACAGGTCAAGACATCTTCGGTGTTATGTTTATTATGTTTATTGTGACGATTGTAATAAAAATGAGACCACTTTTGGATCCCCTCTCTTTAAATTGACCACCTTTTAATCACGATAGCGGTCACATTAGACATGATACCTTTTAATCACAAGCTATTTGTCTCAGTGGTCACATTTTGCACGATAATCCTTATAGTGTACACCTTTTAATCACAAGCTATCTGTAGTACACGTACGCCGTGTCATGTTAGTATTTGTCACATTTCTTTGGGAACCTAGAGGTAATATTTTCGGGTGAATTGGAAAATGGTCTTACACATTTCATTACGAAGTAGCGGCTTTTGGGAGAATCATTGTAACCTTTCAAATTGAGTGAATTATTTGATAGATTAGTAGTACTTTATTCTACTCAAATTTATTTCCCCATTTGATTTTGCTTATATATTGTCGAGTTTGACGTTTAAGGCTCTATATATGTGAAGATATAATGCAATATTTGTCATTTTTTTATTTATCGAAATACCTATTTTCGCTTTGTGAGAAATATTAATCAAACAGTTCATCATTTAACAACCAAACACAATCGGGGCAATATAAATGGGATGGAGGTATAGAGGG
>JAUEKU010085507.1:0-10507 GCA_032274805.1 Gypsophila paniculata
TATGTAGAACTTAGCTTTGCCCTTACATGTTGTCATGTCCCGAGAGTACTCAATATCAAAAAGGAGTACCAAATACATGTAGACTATCATTTTGAGTCTTTGAGAGTGCGAAAGCATATCTATATACTATTCTTTGTTTTGCACCTGACAAATCATGGGTTTTAAATGCTCATCTTTGGGGTTGTTGCATAACTTTTGCTCTACATACTACTCACGGTCAACAAATTGATATCTATGACTACACTTGCCAAATTTTGACGCGACCCGCAAACCCGACCCGCCCATTTTTTCTAGGGTCAAGACCCAAAAATTTTGACTCGTAACTCGAAATGACCCGATTCGACCCATTCGATCTGTTGGGTTAACGAGAAGTCATTTAAATTAATAGAACATTGATATTTATATGTTATATTTGAAAAAAATAATTAATAAATAATCATTTTTAATATTTTTTAATTAGAACTATAATCAAATATTTCATTTTATCTTTTATACTTCGCCCGTCCCAATCATTTGTTTACATATTCTGTTTTGGGTGTATCATTTATTTGTTTACCTTTCTATTTTAGGATTGCATTCAATGAGTAATTTTGACTCCCTTATCCATTATTGTCCACTTGTCATTTAATGATTCGTTCCCACCTCCCTCCTTGGTCTTTGGGCCAAAATCAAAAGTGAATAATTGTCCGGAAGGGAGGGAGTATCATTTAATATTAAAATATTGTATTTTTAAACCGTTTAAATATAAGCATGTTAATGAATGAGTATAATAATAATATTAACATAAAAAAAGATTTAATATTAGAAATATATTCTTTTTGACAAAAAAAGTGGTAAAAAGTAAGGCGGCATTGGACCCATATTTTGACGCTAACCCGACCCGTGACCCATATAACCTGACCCGTATTTGGCCCGATCTGCGTTCGACCAACCCGTATAACCCGACCCGTTTGACAGGTCTATCTATGACCTATTCTGTTTGGACAGCGTTGCTTCTTATTTGTTGTTTTGTCAGCTCTAAAAATGTGCTATCCGTTTTTGTCTTTGCCCTTTATAGAGTAAGTTTTCATTCATGTCTGATCAAATGATCTTCTTGACTTTTTCCACTCTGTTTCCAGTACAAACGCAGTACAATCTTTGGACAGAACATTTCACCTTACGCAGACAGATAGAGAGTCACTTTCAAATCCTGGGTATGCTATCCAGGTAGGTTTATTTAAAGTCATCTTGTGTGTTACCCTCTTTATTCTTGCTGTTCTTTTATCATTGGCGCTGTAGGGAAGAAAGGGAAGGATAGTTATTCTCTGTTTTGTTTAGTTGATTACTACTGTACTCATTGAAGTTTGTTTTCTATTATTCTTAGTTTGACGTTAAGTTAGTGATGTTTATATGTGATACTTTACAGGCTTGGTGCATGCTTTTTAATGACAAGGTTTCTTTCAGAATGCAGTGGCCGCAATATGCAGATTTGCAGGTGAATGGTAAGCTATTTGATGTCACTTTGTGCATTTTGGTGTGGGACTTTATTTGCCCTAGGTCCATGCTTTTCTATGTAAAGCATTTCTTTGATCTTTTGGGACTCTTTCTATAGACTTCGCTCTTGCTCAATTGGTAAGTGCAAGGATCTACGAAGTACTGCTATTTTATTTTTTTATTTTTTATTTTTTATTTTTGCTGTGTGTGGGCGATTGAAAATAACCCAGCATAGATGGTCATAGACGGGAAATTGTAATTTTGCTAGCTGGTGTTCATGGTGCTGCAAGTATGAAGGGTTTACTGTATCATCTTTTACTTTCATGTCCGTGGTTCTTGTCATTGTGACACTTACCCTTGTCTCTTTTCGGCTTACTTAGGCTAAAGATGCTCTTCAGCTTGGAAGAGATAACAAAATTGGAGTAGCGAAATTTAGAACATTGTAGCTTTTGGTGGTGTAAATGGATTAAAAAGAGTTCAATCTTTGCTTTTTGAATTTGCTGCATTGTTGAATTCATGTCCTTCATGCTCACCAGGATGTAATTATTATCTATAGGTCAACGAGAATCATTCAATTGAAACTAAAGTAGGAGAATGGAGGTTATTTAACATGTTTTTTTTTTTGTTTTTTTTTTTTTTTTTTTTACAAGACACTGATGTTACTGCTTCAATTTTACTTGGCATAGTCTTAGGTTTTGCTCTTTAGTGCATATGATATTCTGGCAGCTCTATTCCATCTCAATTATATTGCAATTCGAACAATTGGATTAAACAAAAACCCACTGTATTTGTTTGTGTTAGATGTTTGTCATTTGGTATGATTATTCTGATGTCTGGCATTAGTCTTCATTGAGGGATTTTAGCCTTCATGTAAACGAGGTCTCACATAATGATCAATGATGCAGAAAAGGATAAAGTAGGTATCAATATTCGTGGCAAACAAGTTGCTTTTGTGTTTGTATTTCTGTTTGTGTCACTTTTAAACTAGTCATCAACCTCTGTACCCAATTCAACCCAAAAAATTTCTTGTTGAGTTCGCATTACCCATTTGCTTAAGTGATCTACAAATTCTTAACCAAGGTTTATAATTTCGGCTGCTACATCTTGTAGCACTTGAGATGCAACAGATCCAAAGATTGGCATGATGAGATATCGCATGATATCGTTTCATTAAGAAAAACCCTAAGAATCTGACGGTATAGGTCATACTTTCTTCTTTTAGGCGAATTCAGATGGACTGATATAGACCCATATAAATAGTTGCTTTAACCATGACTGGAGGAACTGGTGATGGCCACTTATTGATGAGAATCATGGTCGGTTTTGTGTCAATAGTGCCATGGTGGCGCTTACGATGCACGTTTTAGAAGATGTTGGTTTTTTGTATGGGAACGTGAAAGGAATTAGGAAATGATGACCATGAAGATCGCAACTCGGATCGCAACGAGCGATTCAAGTACAATGCCGTGTTACCATAACCAATTCAGCGATAGCCAATTTCAAGACTTAAAAACTTTGATCTTAATTTAGTACTTACTCGCTAATATCAAGTCGAGTTGGCGTCGTGTTATTTCTTATCTTTATTTGAAAAATAATGCTTTAATGCGAAAGAAATTCTGTTAGCTTGGCTTAAAACCATGTATAATTTACCTAATCTTGAATATAGGAACATTGGCAGGTCAATCCAAACTAATTACTGTCGATTTGAATAAATGGGTTATTCATGTAAGCTTTTTGTTAAGAGATCTTGACCCTTAACCTTACAAATTGAATTTTGTGCCGGGCTTCTGTCGACTCTATAACTTAAATGTGTTATAAAGTTCAAACCCTAATTCTTCTTTGGCTTATGTCATGTTTTCGAGTCGTGTCAATGTTTGCTAGATCTACATATCCTATATGAGTTTCTTGATTTATAGCAAACTCGTCTTCTTGTTGTTTGTGTGTCAAACTTCTAGGTGTGCCAGTTAGAGCGGTTAATAGACCTGGTTCACAATTGCTGGGAGCTAATGGTCGTGATGATGGTCCAAATGTGAGTTTCCCCGTCTTTTAAGGAATTTCACTCTCTGCATGCCCTATAGTTTTTTCAGTTATTTGAGCTTTCTTCTGTTCAACTTGTTTCCCTGTTCCTGTTTTGTCAGATCTCACAATACATCAGAGACGGAATTAATAAGATCTCTTTAACAGGATGTGATTCCCGTATTTTCTGCTTTGGAGTTAGGTTAGTCAAGCGCCGTACCTTGCAGCAGGTATGGTTCCATCTCCATAGTTGCAGTCCTTATAGCCAATGGCTAAATCATTTTGATTTACCAATCTCTTTCGTACGAATGATAAAACATTTACTGGACGCTGTCGTAAGTGATAATTTTGCCTAATGCTGTAATCCAGGAATACATTCCTGAATTTTATGTTGTTCTAACTTTTAGATGGTTTCTGATCAAAAAGCTATTTCTCCCTGTCAATAATTTTGCTGAAAGTTAAATTGCTTGTAGTAGCAGTGATATAGATTCAGTTATTAAGCTAGAGGTTCTGGGTTATTAATGAGTTCTACCTGTTGGGTTTTTAAATATATCGTGTGGCAATTGCTAATATGATTTTTCTATTCTATGGTTGCACATTCCCTGATACTGTTTTCTTCCCCTTTTCATATCTTCCAAAATTGTATTCTGGCTTCTGCCTTTATTTTCAGCTTTTTCTTGATTTACAAACTTGTGTTGAAAGTTAAGTTTTTACGGGCACAGTTTTCTCACGGGCGAGCCAATTCACATGTTAACAAAGCTAGTAGGAGCTTCTGCTAGCACCGGCACAATAATGCTTAAACCAGTCGTGCACATACTGCCTCACACGCTGGAAAAGTAATGAATCTGTGTCGCATTTCTTTTAGTATGTAGAGATGAAAATTTAGGCAAAAACCCTTTTTTGGTCATCACGCCCAGGATGATGCCTTGGATCATTAGATAGGAATCTGAAAATAAAGAGAGAAACAAAGAATGTCACTAATTTGTGAACAAAGAATTTCTAGAACTACAATACTCTTATCATTATTCTAATTTGATTAATAAGTTCATCTTGATCTATCAAACTATGAAGTGAGTGTGAATGTGTTTGAACAATGGTACTTCCACTTTTTAGGAAGAAGGTGGTGTTGGGGTGGGGGGTAAAGAATTGTAGGAATGGTGTTGTGGTGATGGTGGTGGTGATTAGGTTAAAAAATTGCCACTTCAGTGACCTCATTTTTTTCTCACACCTAGGTATTTTTGTGTGAAGTTTATTCTGAAGTGCCTTCAATTTATCTTTTGTGCCTTGAGTTTTCGTTGATTCCCCTTAGATAGTGTTTGGGAACCATCATTTCATTTGAAAATCTTGATTTGAAATCTAGAAAATGAAATGACAAAATTGTAAATTACATAAGGTGGGGTTGAAATTGAAAATACCAAGTTTATGCATGTATGGGATTGGGAGTTGGATTTGGTTCAAATCCAAATCCAAATCCAAATCCAAATTCTTTAATTTTCCCAAACATGTAATTTGAATCAAATTTACATTTCCAAATGAAATCCTTGTATCCAAACACAACATTAGTGATATTAGCAATTTCTCACTTTGATGACATGGAGTTTGTTCAATTTCTCTTTTTGGTGAAACATTTAACTGTGTTTATCCTTAATAATAATACGTTTCAATGAACTGGAAATGCCAACATCAAAGAAACTAGCAAGTTGATTTCTCAGAAATTACAAGATTAAGATACAATTTACAACACTAAATATAATGTATAGTAATTTATGTTTTTACCACCTCTCTTCTATAAAAGTTCCGCTGATATATCATTTCCGTAACTTCACATGTACTACCATTTTTTATTTATTTATTTATTTTATTTACATTTTTCTGCCACTCTTCCTTTTTTTCGTTGGTATCTTCTTGTAATTTCAGTTTTCACAAATAGACTAAGTTTTGCTATACAGAGTTTTAGTTTTAAAGTTTATTTAATACTTAGGTTATGATTTAATAAGTCTTAGACAAGTAATCTTATTGAAGTGGAGTGATTTATGATGATTATTTTATGTCTATAATTATTATTGTAGTAAAGTTAGGTCATGGTTATGCCATGCAATAAAACTCAAACATGTTTAAAAATGATTTTAACACAATTAAACAGTTTTGGTTGTTATTATATGAAAAAATTGTGGTGTTTACTTTCATCTTACAAATTGGTGTAGAGCTGTTTTCATTTGTAGTTCTTGAATTATTGGTACTCCTTTGTTACTTGTATTTTAGGAGCGATCATGTGGGTAGAAAGATTGCTCGAATAGGATAGGACTGTGGTCATGGTTCTAAATGTTGTATTACCCTTGATTTGGGTTTGATTGTCGGAGCTTAATCTCAGTCTTTGTGACTTGTATTATCAATACATCTTGATATGAATTTAAAATGTGTTTGCGATAATAGTCGCACGTTACTAAAGCTGTTTCGATATGATTTCACAACCTGAACTGAAAACATGCTTTTGGTATTAAAAATTTATAATACTCCGTGCTGATTACAGCATCTCACTCCCAGTGTGGTCCAATGTTGCCCAAGTGCCCAACCTACCTATTTTTTGTGTCCATATGTGAAACCTTAAAGAGTCTAAGGAACATGGTTTTCTCAGTTATTTTCTACCATTCAGCACAGTAGGTGGCATCGACCAAAGCGAGAGAATACGAGGTAGCAGCTCACTAAATCTTCGTTCTCCGCCTACTCTTATTCGCCCTCTCCAACAGCAAGTTAATTACTTTCTTAAGAAAAGAAAAGCGGGCACCATGATCTCAGATTTGACGTATCAGCTTCTTGGCGGATAGGAAACTTTTATATCGCCTCCTTCCAAAACCGTAACATGTGACGATATTAGGTGTATGAGCTGATATTTTAAATCTAATGAAGTACAAAATTATTTTCAGAAGCAAACTATTACTTTTTCAGTGTCTGTTGTCCGCCTGGTAATCTTGTGTTAACTGTTATTCCCTTTATTCCAATACACTGTAAACATTTTCAAACCTATGTGAGTGGATTTTGGAAAATGTTAACAACCTGTAAGAATGGAGTAGATAGTTACCTGACTGTCCCAGGTAAAGCTGTCTTTCTGATCTCTTGCCTTAGATATATTGCCGATGTTACTATTTCAATTGTGTAGATTTTGAGCAATATTCCCAAAGAATCAGATGGTGAGCGCTTTGAAGATGCTCTCGCCCGTGTAATTCGTTGTGTTGGTGGAGGGAGTGCAGCTGAAAATGCTGACAGTGATAGTGATTTGGAAGTTGTTGCCGACTCTTTCACTATTAACTTACGTTGTCCTGTAAGTAATGATATATCTGTGTTTCAGTCTTTTGTTTATTATACCTTTCATTTCTACTGCAGCTTGTTGCCTGGACTGCCTGGTTGGTTAACATTGATGTTATAATATGATCTTGCATCTAAAATGAATTAAGTTTATTGAAGAACAAATTATAGAAATTATAAATTGACTTCTACATAGAAGAGATCAGAATCTCATCATTTATATTTACCTATCTAATTGTTTATGCTCCCTTGAATCAGATGAGTGGTTCTAGGATGAAGATTGCCGGAAGATTCAGGCCCTGTGCCCATATGGGTTGCTTTGACCTGGAAACTTTCGTAGAGATGCAACAGCGTTCAAGGAAGGCAAGCAACAATTTTGATACTGTATGATTCGTATTTGTCACTCCGACAAATGCATCTAATAATGACACTTCTTCATTTTTTCATGTCTGCAGTGGCAATGCCCTATATGTTTGAAGAACTATTCTCTGGAGCATATAATTGTTGACCCCTACTTCAATCGCATAACAACCATGGTAGTCCTCGTAGTCACTCCCAAAAGAATTCAGGTGACACTACCTTCTTATAATCCGTGGATCTGATGTGATTTTATTGCTGATTGCTACAGATGCATTCTTGTGGTGAGGACACAACTGAGATTGAGGTGACACCTGATGGTTCTTGGCGTGTTAAGAGTGACTGTGATATCAATCACCTCAAGCAGTGGCATCTGCCTGATGGAAGCACTTTTCTTCCCAGTGAGGGAGAGTCTAAACTCAATGCTGAAGCATCAAAACCTGCAAAGCAGAAATGTGCCAGTTTGAAACTAGGAATCAGGAAAAACAGCAACGGAGTGTGGGAAGTTAGTAAGCGTGGGGATGGTAACACCCTTTCTTCAAGAGAGAGAGTGTCTGAGAATTTTGAGAATGGTGATTTGAGGGGTACTCCAATGTGCAGCAGTGCTACTGGAAGTGGTAGAGGCGGTGATGATGCAAGTGTTAATCAGTATGGAAACAATAACATCCATTTGGCTATCAGTAATGGTGTTGAACATGATTCTGTTTCTTTAAATCTTGAACCATCATATGGGTTCACTCAGAATCCTCCAGCAGCAGCTAAAAATGCAAATGTTATTGTGCTTAGTGACTCGGATGATGAAAATGATATGATAGCGCATGAAGTTGTTCAGGGCAGTGGTTTAATTGATCGTCGATACACCAATGCTGTTCATCCTCATGGAAACTCAGGATCATATAAAGATGAACCTTGTCTTGAGGTCGGTGGTAGTTCATGTCTTGACCTCTTTAATGAAGCTGACAATGAATTTGGACTGCCAATGTGGCAGTTGCCATCAACTACACAAGCATCATCCAGTTTCCAGTTGTTTGGTTTTGATGGTGATGGATCAGATATAGTTAACACAAATCTTAATTTTGTTAACTGTCCTACACTGATGAATGGCTTTTTGTCGGCTCCAGAGAGTGTTTTAAATTCTGGTGCTTTGAGGGCAAGTACCTCGGTTGTCCATTCCAATGACGACATGAATGACGGTTTAGTGGATAATCCCTTGTCTTTTGGTGGAGAGGATCCATCTCTCCAAATTTTTCTTCCATCAAGGCCTTCGAATATATCTGAGCACGCAGAAGCAAGAAATCATCAAGATGTTGCAAATGGTTTAGGAAATGAAGATTGGATCTCCCTTAGGCTAGGAGGTAATGCTGGTTCAAGTCGTGGAAAATCAGGGACTATCAATGGCATGAGTTCTGGGCAACAGTTACATGATACAGAACAAACTATGAGCTCACTGTCTGAAAGAGGTTTGTTATATTTCTGTTCTTGTCTGCTTTTATCTCCTATGTTGTGCAAAAACTGGACAAGCAATTCAATTGAGAAATCCAAAAGGTTATCTTAAAATTAACTAGAACATCTGGAGCATATGATACAGGTTCTGAAACAACTTGTTTAAGATAGTTAGATGATAAGTTTGTGTTCGTGTTATATTTCAATGCTAGACAATATTGCAGTCCCTCCATCCCAATTTTATTGCAACCTTTCCCCTCTAAATGTTTCCCTAAACAGATTTAGTAAATGAAAATTGTGAATGTCCAATTTTACTTTTAGATAATTTACTACCACCATCTCAACCAAAATTACATCGTCGTTATTTTTCAAATTCAAGAGCTGGTTTGGTATTTTGCCACTTGCCATTTAAGTCATCCCAAAATGGAAATTAGGACAATAAATTTGGAATGGAGGGAGAACTAAGGTGCACAAGGTTTCTGAAATGCTACGTTATGTTATTGCAAAGTTTTTAAACTTGTGACTTATCTTTACACACAACACTTTTGACTAGTGTGACGCCAACCAGGTGTGTTTAGATTGTTTTCGTTATAGGCATGACTCAACAGTTTCAAAGTTATTAAACTATGTTTGATTCTGAGTCATGATTTATAAATTGGAATTACAGTCTGCTGTGTTCATGATGATATGAACAATATCTTTTTTCTGTCTCTGTAGACAAAGCATGATCACTCATAGGACCTTGGTTCCTCTTAACCTGGGTCTTGTATTCTTCACTCCAATTTAATTCACGGTCACTTTCCCCTAGATGTGTGTTGTTGCTACTTATTACTAGTAAAATAATTACTAGTTTTCTCGATTGCCTAGAAGCTCCTTAAGCCGAGTTACGGTCTTTATTTTATTCGATTTTATTTTTTATTTTTCTTTTTCGAAAATTGAACTTAGATTTGTTATATTTTGACCAGATGGATTTTAAGATGCTACCATCCACACGACTGCGTGGAATGAGAACTCATCTATCGTAACAGGTTTTTCTTTAGTTAACTGTTGATACATGGTAACTTCACAACTTTTATTATGTGCCCATGTGCCCATGTGCCACTCATTGTATTTAGCACAAATTCTGATGTGGGACGGTCTCACAATAAATTTATTGTAAGACCTCTCACATGAATAGGTAGTTACCGTAGTTTTTTGGTAAATTTTGATTAGTAAAAACTAAAAAGTAGGTCCCACAGTGTGAGACGGTCTCACACAGGCAGTATATTTAGAACAGTGGAGCTGCCTTGGCTGCTTTAAAGTCTTAGTTAGTGGTTGCGACTACTGTTGAGCTGCCTTGGCTGCTTTAAAGTCTTAGGTTTGTGCCATCGTGCGCTCTAGCTGTTATAGCTGAATTTGTTACAAAATTGGAAGGTTTCAACCACATTTAGAAGTGTTTCATTACATGAAAGGGATGACATGTTCATGATTTTTTATTATAACAATTCTGAAATGTAGTTAAGTGGATCAGAAGATAAAGATAAATGTAGTTAAAAATTGAACATTCGGTTACCGGAGTCACTCAACTCTTGGCTAATCTCGAATTGGTTCGAACGTATTCTATCATGGTGCTTGCTTTATAATCTACTCCGTTCATTCTTTTATGTTGTATTTTATGTTTGTATATTTATATCTCTAAATGTCTGTGAAGATACAGACTAAAATCACAAACTTTTGTATGAGACGGTCTCACGATAAGGTTAACGTGGGACCTCTCACACATTGAGGTAGTTCTTTTTCAAATTATAATTTTCTTTATTCCTTTAATTAATTTTAGGTCGGTTTTATCTTTGTCTCACACTAATTTAGTGTGAGACGGTCTCTAAGACCAACTCAACTAAAATTTGTCACATTTAATTTATCAAAATAACTTCTT
>JAUEKU010085618.1:0-13235 GCA_032274805.1 Gypsophila paniculata
CCTACACATATACGTGGCCAAACACATAACACTTAGTAAGTCATTTACTTTTGTAAATGTTAAAAACTGAGCATATAAGACATTATTTAATTGACAATTACATTAAAATTCTTTGTGTATGACAATAAATTGAGTCTAATGTGAAGGATACGACATTATGGTATAATTAAATTACCTGTTATATGATTCTCTTTTATATCAAATTTGGTTCAAAGCAATTCAAATTTTTTTTTTCTTAAGTTACGGAAAAAAAACTCAACACATCAAAGAAAAAATAATTAGCTTGATAAACACTGCCATCGAAGATAACTTTTACAAAAATTAATGTTATGAGTTGCACAACATATTAAATTGATGTTTTGATCGGAGACGACAAAATTTCAATAAACACGAAGTAGAAGGAAAAAAAAGGATATTTGATGCAAAATCATTAAAAACCTACCCTAATATCCTTAAAATGAAGCCACATGCTCAACTCAAATGTAAGTGAGAAACAACAAAAATATAAACAAAGTGAAAAGTTTGCATAAAAGGTATGACACAGAAAACAATGGTATATGTGAAAAAAAATTCTACGTTACCTTAAATTTTCACTTTTTCCATATTTTTGTAATTATCGAAAAATTTTATTTCATATTTTCGTAATTATCGAAAAATTTTCTTTCATATTTTTGTAATTATTAAAATCACAATTCACAAAGACATTTACATATTCTGTTTCTCTAAAATCTTCCACTTATCATTTTAGGCATCCTCTCCGATCTTTCACTTTTTATTTCGACCGAAAGTTTTATTTTCTTTTTTTTTTTTTTTTTTTTTTTATTTATTTTTTATGACCCCATAGTTTTCAATATTTTTATTTTGGAAAATTCTACATGATACTCAAGTGGTTTTTTCTAAATTCCACATGGTACTTCTCATGTTTTAATGGTACCCCTGAACTCCATTAATTGTTCTCAAGTCTCAACATGTCAAAAAGTTAATCTTTTCTGTTCAATTCTCCATTAATTGGTTACAATTTCGTTAGGATCATTTTAACATCAAACTTCATCATTTTTGCTAGCATCTATACATATTCTCGATATTTCCTTCACAAAAATTAGAAATATAATTAATTTAGTATACCCACAAATAACCAAAATTTAAGAGAGAAAATCTATTTTTCCAAAATTTCTATATTTCTTTAATTGTAAAAGGTCAAACGAATCAAAGTTAGTGTGATTGTTATTATTCTATAATCTATATTTACAATTTTCGTTTAGTAACTAAATAAATTGAAATTTGTAAGCTATTTTGAAGCTCATAATCTTGTATTTGTTAAATATTTTAATTAATATTTTGATTAAATATTATAGAAACATTCAATATTCTAATTTTAACAATTTGATTTTATTTTTCTAGTAGCTGTAGATCTTCAATGAAATATTATTAAAAGATAACTGCAATAGTCGAGTGAAAATAATAAACATTTTAAAATCAATAATGAAGAAGGTGAAGATGGAGGATGAAGATGATGAAAATGGTGGGGAAAAAGATGAAATGGAAGTGAAGATGATGAAAATTGTGTAAATATATCCAATTAAAGAAAACTTAATGGATATTACTATTTGAGTTATAGACAGTATTTGGGTTTAGGGGTACCATTGATAGTTTTGAAGCATGAGAGACACCATAGAGAATTTCAAAAAACACAGGGTATCAAGTAAAACATTTTATTTTTCACCACAATTTATTTACTTTCGAATATTGTCCAAAAGAAAACTAAAAGCAGATAAAAAAAATGAGAGATAGTAATTAGCTAGTCACAATTTTTGATTAGACAAAAATTTGTTGTGTGAAAAACACTACTCCATATTAACATTATTGACGATAAAAATTTTAAGTTTAAATTATGTATAATATTGTACGATTCTACAATACAATCATTCCATCGAAAGTAAGATCACAATTCTAACAACATTATTAACAACTTATTTGTCTGTAATATATGCGCAGACCAATATCAGGAGGATCAATGAATCCAGCAAGGACTTTAGGACCTGCAATAGCAAGTGGATATTACAAAGCCTTGTGGGTGTATTTGGTTGGCCCTATAATAGGAACATTATTAGGAGCATGGTCATATGATTTCATTCGATTTGAAGATAATAAACACATTCACGCTAATTCTTCTGGGTCATCATCCTTTAAACTACGTCGAATGAAAAGCGAATTGAATGCTCCTAGCACAGCGACAAGTGCTAAAGAAATTATTTTTCCATGAAATGCTATATAAAGATTGATGATTCACTTGTACATGTGCTTTGTGATGTAATATTGTGAATATGTTGTACAACAATGAAATGTTGTAATTTCTTGTTTTTAAATCAAAATCCTTTAGTTGATAAATACTCATCGTATCTTGTAACCTAATTATGTAATGTTCCGTACACAAGTTGCATCTTAATTATAAAATATTATTTACCAAATTAACTAAAATTTAAAACTTATGAGAAAATATCGGACCCATTTGGTTATTGTTGTTTTTATTGATTTGCAATTGATGTGGAATTGTAAAGCCTTCAAAAGGTTTTATCAAAAAAAAAAAACTTATGAGAATACAAATAAATCGTTAGCTTAATTTATGAAACAAAAAATTACCGTTTAATTTTTAAGATGTATAGCTTAATAACATCTTCTTTATTCCTCTACTTTTATAAGTTGACGACATCAAATGAAAAATAATTGACTTTTTTATGAGAATCTATATTACCCTCCGCAACAATATTGAGCCTTATTTTTTGATATTAAATTTCAGTTCAATTCATTTCAATTAAACTGTACGAAACTTTAGAAGAGCATATATATAGTTGAAATCTAAATAGTTCAATTCATTCAGTTAATTCATTTCAGTCTAAAAAATTTTAGAAAAATGGAGACTTAACTGATCTTTCTAATGCTATAGAGTAAAGTCTCTCGTCACAAACATTTCACATGATCAAAATATTCATAAATATGACGAATGCAAATCTATTCTATACGAAAAGAAAGACACATAAAAAAATAAAACATTGTAATTAAATGCATGTTATATACTCAATGTAAAGATATTAAAACCGGAAAGACCATCATGTTTTAATATAACCAATTGCCATTAAAAGACAATCTCGTTCCTAGGTTTGGTTCGTGGTGTTACAAATTATATCAGAGCAACCCTGCGACCGTGTGGAGATCCGAGTCATGTTATTGGCCAGGTACGCATCTAGCGGGGGAGGATTCTGGGGAACTATACTGCAAGTAGCTACCAGGCGCAACGAGGATGTTGCGCTCTTCAAGTGGAGGTGTGTGTAACACCCAACGTTAAGTAAACAGGTTGCTTTGGTGGGTGCCCCATTAAAGAAATTCATTAGATAAAGCTCAAGTTACGTACTGCTTAAGACAATTGAGAGTACTACTCATGCAAACAAGATGCATCTTCTTTTTTGGTGGCTCATGCGTGCATAAAAACTCTTTGGTTTAGCGTGTTTGCTGTAATGCAATCTTAGGACGATTAAACTCTTAAGAAGTTTTTCGGGATGCACATGCGTGAGGCCAAAATGCGTTGGCAAGGACTCGTGTTGGTCGGTGAGCTAAGTACCCAGCGTGGCTAGCTACCGTGGGTAACAATTTTGGTCCCAGGTTTGGGCCGAGATATTACAAACCTAGCTTTGATACCAACTCTAACAAATTTTTAAGGTGGATTTCGTATTGAAGAGGTCCGTGTAATAAGTTCAAGTGACGTAGTGCTTAAAAGGATTGTAAGTACTACTCAAACCAACAAGATGCATCTTCTTTTCTAGTGGCCCATTCATAAGAACTCTTCATTTAAGCGTGCTTGCTGGAGAGCGATATTTGGATGAGTGACCTCCTGGGATGTTTTCCGGGATGTGAATGAATGATTCCAAAATACGCATGAAAAGACTCGTGTTGGTCTGTGGGTTATGTGCATAGCTTAGCGAGCTACCGTGGGTGACATTTTTTTAACCTAATACGCTAGTGTATTACAATTAGAATCTATGATTCACAATAAAATAGTCGCGATTATTAATTTGAAATAGATTGTCTTACCCCGCGTAAAATATTAGTATAATTAAATCAAATTACGAATTAATTAGTTAATCAAATAAGGAATTAAGAATTTAATTTGAATTACAATTGGGAAAAATTTAAATCTTAAAAGTTTTAAAATGAAAACCTTAAAGTATTATGCGTTAGTTAAATATTTTCAAATCATTCATAATCTTCTACTTATCTAATTTGGGTGAAACCATTTGGGTTACAGACTTAATTCACAAACTTTCAAACTCGTAAAATTTATTCGAGCAAATGTCTTGCTTAATGTTAAATTTTAGAGTCTATTCCATAACTTTCATTTGACTCGTATAACAGTTCTCGGGTATAAAATAAAAATCTAATATTGATAACTTTCTCATATCTATCCAATGAAACCATTTACGAGAATAGAGAAGCATCTTAGCTCAGCTCGATTTTTCCAAAATTGGTAACTATACTCGATTTATCCTTGTTCGATTAATTTTCGATTTCTACCTATTGAAACCTTTAAAATAATTAAACTGACTCTGATTATAACTAAATAAAGTCTTATAAATTAATATTGACTAGTTAGAATTTAATTTGAGGAAGAAGAATTTAGAACGAATAAAGATCGAGTATGATTAAAAATTCAATTTATACGATAATATAACAAACCTAACTCGATTAAAACCGAATCAAAATCGACTCTGCTTTTACGAGTCACCACGCCTAGTCATCATTCTTAGATGACTTAGCCAAGCCACTTAGTAACACATGGCAACTAAGGTGACTCATTAAAATTTTAATAAAAAAAATGCTAAAAACCCCTTTGGAGGGTATTGGAGTTATGCCTCACTTTTAATGAGAAAGGGAGAAACTCCTAATAACTTATGATGGAGTAATGAGTGTTGATGAAACATACGGTGAAGTAAAGGACATTTGCATGCAACGTATTATGGAGTAATGTTTATGCGTGTAATATGGTGAATGCTCAAAGGCTAACACATTATGGCATTTACTCTTCTTAAGCACTATAAATAGTGGTTTCATTTCTCCGCAAAATCACAATCACAACAACAACAACAACAACAATTATCAATCATCAATTTCTCTTTATTGCTCTTTATTTATTTTGGGTGATCAATATTTAACCCATTATAGAGTTATTACTTTGACTATTTCTATAGGCTTAGAGGAAATTATCCTTGTACTCTCAAATCATTTTAGTGGAATATTTGGCTCTCTCGCCGGTGGTTTTTTTTACCTCTATTTATAGAGGATTTTTCCACCTAAGAATACTGGTGTTATTTTTTTACTGTCTTTATTTAATTTCTCTTAAATCATTGGTTGAATTTATTCGCTCCCATACTCTATGCCCCTACAAACTGGCATCAGAGTCAGGTTAATTTCAACTAAGATTTTTCATAATGTCGACAAAATTTGACATAGAGAAATTTGATGGTAAAATTAATTTTGCCATTTGGCGAGCCAAATGCGAGCCGTTCTTATCCAAAATGGTTTAAAGAAGGCTTTAGATGATAAGTCGTAAAAGGCATCCACTATGATAGATGAACAATGGGATGAAATGGATGAGAATGCGTTATCCGAGATTCAACTTTGTTTATCACGTGAATTTTTATGTGAGGTCATTAAAGAGAAGTCCGCTGCCAGTATATGGACTAAATTAGAATCTCTATACATGACCAAAAGTCTTGCGAATAAACTTCGCCTTAAGGAACGTCTATTCACACTCCGCATGTCCGAAGGTACTCCCGTAAAAACAAATTTAGATGAGTTTAATTCGATCATAATAGATTTGGAAAACTTTGATGTTAAAGTCGGTGATGAAGATAAAGCTGTTCTACTTATTGACTCACAACCACCCTCATTTAAATATTTTAAGGAAATTATGTTATACGGTAATAATACTACTTTGTCCTTTGAAGATCTTAAGTCTCACCTATTATCGAAAGAAATATGTGACACTGAAATCAATTCCGAACAATCAGGTGAAGGCTTGGTTATTAGAGGGAGAACATTTGAAAAAGGTAGTAGTAGCAAGAGTAGGTCTAAATCAAAATCAAGAGGTAAAACCTCAAAATTTTGCCGTTATTGCAAGAAGAAAGGACACGAAGTATCTGAGTATTATAAACTGAAAATAAGCAAGATAAAGATGACAAGGGTAAAATTAAACAACCTGAACACCATGCCGAAACTAGTGTTGTTGAGTCTGAGTCTGATGAGGATGTTTTAGGTGTTGCTGACATAGATTAGAGGTCTAAAAATGAGTGGATACTTAATTCTAGATGTACATTCCATATGACACCTAATAAAGTTTGGTTTACCTTTTATAAATCAGTTAATTGTGGTCTTGTTTTGATGAGCAACGATGCTCAATACAAAGTTGTTGGTGAAGGCACAATAAGAATCAAAACACATGATGGCATTATTAGGACCTTGACTGGTGTAAGACATATCCTTGACTTGAAACGGAATCTATTTCTTTAGGCACCCTAGAATCTCTTGGGTGTAAGTATTCAGCTGATGGTGGAGTTTTGAAAGTGTCAAAAGGTGCTCTTATGTTACTAAAGGTAAATCGATCAGGTAGCTTGTATGTGTTGCAGGGTTCTACTGTTACAAGTTCTGCAGCAGTTGTTTCATCTAATGACGATACTAAATTGTGGCATATACGACTGGGCCACATGAGTGAGAATGGGATGCATGTCCTTAACAAGAAAGGACAAGTCGAAAAGCATTGCACCGGTAAGGTTGATTTAATTTCTGCAAACATTGCATCTTTGGCAAGCAGAAAAAGGTTAGCTTTTCAAAGGGTATATATTCATAGAACCAAGGGTACTTTGGATTATATCCATTCAAAGTTTTGGGGTCCCTCGCGTTCCTTCCAAAGGAGGTTGTCATTATATGATGACCATTATTGATGATTTTTCTAGAAAACTCTGGGTTTATTTTCTAAAACATAAGAATGAGGCGTTTCCCACTTTCAAAGAATGGAAAACCTTAATGGAAAACTAGACTGGAAAGAAAGTGAAAAGACTAAGAATTGATAATGGTCTTGAGTTCTGTTTAAACGAATTTAATGTTTTCTGCAAAAATGAAGGTATTGCAAGACATTATACCATTCCAGGGACTCCACAACAAAATGGAGTAGCAAAACGCATGAACATAACTATTCTAGAGAGAGTTCGTTGTATGCTCTCCCATTCTGGCTTGGGAAAAGAGTTTTGGGTTGAAGCGGCTTCTACAGCTTGTTATTTAATAAACCGCTCCCCAAATACATCACTTGATAGCAACATTCCAGACGAAGTTTGGTAAGGTAAACCTGTTGACTATTCTAATCTTAGAATTAGAGGTGGCAATCGGGTCAATTGGGTCGGGTTCGAGTCGGGTCTGGTTGGGTGATACATGATTAGTCGCACTACCTGAATCAAGATAAACCCAAATAAACTAACTATGCAGTTAGGTAAGTCGGGGTCGAACCACAGAGAAACGGTGTTCTAGACAAACATTAGTGAACCTAAAGTATTTCCAAGTAACCGATTAAATTGGAGGTTGTTTGAATCTAAAACTACTAAACGTGCGAAATAAATAATAATAAACTATATGGAAGGGAATGCCAGAGTCTCGGGTTCATACGGTATAGCAAAAGGTCAAGAAGTCACAACCAAATTAGAACGAAAAATAGGTAAAGGACTAGATCTCTCGATCCTAATCTACCTTAAATAAGATGGATAAGCTCTCGCTAATTTCAAGCCCCACCTATCGTATTGCACAAAGTCTAACCTTACCCCGTCTCTTGATCTTAGGTCAACGCTTTCAAAGTCAACAATTAGGTTTTGGCCAAAAACCAAAAGATTACAATCAAAAGTGCAAGGAACGAATTCTAACCGATCTAGGTCGAAAACTAACAAGGTCTCATCATAACTAATACCGTATTCCCCCTTAACTCAAGGCGAGGGGATTAGCTACTCATGATGATGAAAATAACAATGAAAGCATAAAGTATGATATTAAGACTAAACATGATTAAGAACGAAATTAATAAACAATAAAAGATAAAAACCGTGATTAAAGGCAAAAGCTTGAAATTGGATTAGAACCGTCTTTTCTAAATTTTGATCTCTAATTCTCTTTTTTTTTGTGTTGATGTAAAGTGTAATTAAAAACGTAAGTAAAAGTTTAATCCCAAAAACTAAACCTAAAACAACGTATTAAAACCGAAATTTAATTCTAATTGGGCCTCTAATACATCAGCATATAAGACAAAACAATCCAGCCCAACACAGCTAAGTCGATCGACTTAGCTAAGGCAAGTCGATCGACTTGACTTGATTCCTCCTGAAGCTTTGCTAGTAAGTCGATCGACTTACAGACATAAGTCGATCGACTTAGGTATTTTTCTCCTTAGACTTCAGCAAAACTTGGTCGACTTGATGAAATTGGTCTTGAAATTTTGATGGCAAGTTGACCGACTTGCTGAACCAAGTAGCTCGACTTAGCTTGAACCCAATTCCTCATTCTTTCTTCACCCGACTTCAGACTTTCGGGCTTCTTGATACTCATGCTTCACAGACAGTTTGGTATTTGACTCTGGACCGTTAAAACCTGTAAAATTAAATACGAAGGAGCAGTACCAATATTCCATACAAAATAGCTCATATAATGATGAAATTTGAATATAATCGTGATCTAAAATAAGGTCAAATGGGGCGTAAAAATCTGTATGAAAAGCATGTATCATCGGGTCGGATTATATCGGGTCGGGTCATTATCGGATCTTGACTACCTTTGGGTCGGGTTCGGGTCGGGTCTCGGGTCGCTTTCGGGTCGGGTTAATCGGGTCGATTCATAGCTCGGGTTCGGGTCGCTTTCGGGTCGGGTCATTCAAGCAGATTTAGCGGGTCGGGTTGGGTTCGGGTCGATTTTGGGTTGAATCGGGTCATTATCGGGTCGGTTCATTTCGAAAACTTTATCAAGTCGGGTTGCGTTTGGGTGGATCATATCATTCTTGGGTCGGATTATTCCGATAGATTTGTCAAGTTGGGTCGAGTTTGGATCAAGTGTAGGATGATTTGGGTCTTTTCGTGTTTGGTCATGCTGATAATTTGTCGGGTCATGTTGAGTTTCTATCAATTCTTGTCTCGTATGACTTAATAATTCGTTATATATTTTTTAAAATATTTTGTTTAGTGTTAAAAAGTGATTTTTTGGGATTATATTTGGTTAGATAAGATCGAATGAAGTTAGGAGTCGGGTTATTTTCGTGTCGGGTCAGCTGTCGGGTCGGGTAAAATAATAATCGGGTCGACTACGGGTTACGGGTCATCTCAGGTCGGGTCAGGTTCGGTTTTGGGTCGGCCTTAATCGGGTCGTATCGGGTTACGGGTTGTCATCGGGTCGAGTCGGGTCGATTTTGAGTTGCACTATTTTCGGGTCGGGTCGGGTCGGGTTTACTCGGGTTTCGGGTCGGGTAACTCGGGTCGGGTCAGGCTTGCCAGCTTTACTTAGAATATTTGGTTGTCCAGCATATTCTCATGTGAACGAGGGAAAATTGGAACCTCGTGCTAAAAAATGCATTTTCTTGGGTTGTGGCTTATGGGTTAAAGGTTATCGTTTATATAATCCCGGGTCTAGAAAAACTTTTCATAGCAGAAATGTTACTTTTAATAATAATGCTATGTTGTCTTCTGGAAAAGAAGTTGTTTCTTCTCCTCCTAGTATAGATGATTTAGAGAGTACTAGAGAGAAGGTGGAGTTTGATGTCAAAGTATCAGAATAAGAGGAAAATGTACCAATTTCCTTCGCTTCTCCGAATTCCTATGATCAAACCGAGACCGTTGACCAAAGAAGTCCACAACAGCAACATCAACCTCAAAGACGAGGTTTGCCACAACCGTGGTCCATGGCTCAAAATCTTCGCGAACAGAGACCAAGGAAAATAAATCAAAGATATGCTGACCAAAGTGCTAATGTTGCTTATTTTCTGGCCGCTGCACAAGAGATTATTGATTTCAATGAGCCTAGAGGTTATTTTGGGACTGTTACTAATTTTGATTCTCAATAGTAGGTTGCAGCGATGCAAAAAGAAATTGAGAGTCTTCACAAGAATGAAATTTGGGATCTGGTGAAATTACCAGAGGGCTGAGGATAAGAGAGCTATTAGTTGTAAGTGGTTATTTAAGAGAAAATAAGGCATTCTAGGTGTAGAAAATGAAAGATATAAATCAAGGTTTGTTGTACGAGGCTTTGATCAACAGGAAGGTGTTGATTTCAATGAGGTATTCCCTATTGTTGTTCGTCATGCCTCTATTCGTGTATTACTTGATCTAATTACCTTGCATGATTTGGAGTTGGAGCAGTTAGATGTGAAAACAGCATTTCTTCACGGCAATCTTGAAGAAGAAATTTATATCAATCAACTTGAGGTTTCATAAATCCTGGAGAAGAAGATTATTGTGCCGTTTGAAAAACTCTCTTTATGGTTTGAAGCAATCTCCAAGACAATAGTATAAAAGGTTTGATTCTTTCATGATCGCACAGGGCTACTCAAGAAGTAGTTATGATAATTGTGTCTATTTTCAGAAGACGTCTGCCTGGTCATTTATATACTTGCTACTATATGTTGATGACATGTTAATTGCTGCAAAAGATATGTCATTTGTTAGCAAGTTGAAGGTCCAGTTGAGCAGTGAATTTGATATGAAGGACTTAGGTCCGACACCAAAAATTCTTGGTATGGAGATTGATAGGGATCGTCAGGCAGGAAAACTTATATTGTCCCAGAAGAGATATATTCTGAAAATGCTTGACATGTTTAATATGCAAGAGTGTAAATCTGTCAATACTTCTATTGCTGCTCATTTTAAGCTGTCATCTGAACAATGCCCACAGAATGATCAAGACAAAGGACGAATGTCACATCTCCCTTATTTAAACGCCGTTGGAAGTCATATGTATGCTATGGTGTGCACTCGGCCTGATTTAGCTTATGCTGTCAGTGTTGTTAGCAGGTTTATGCACAATCCAGGCAAAGAACATTGGGAAGCCGTTAAATGGATTCTTTGTTATTTAAAGGGTTCTTCTAATATTGGTTTGGTATTTGATAAGCAGAGAGTTGATCCCGAAGGTGTAGTTGGTTATGTTGACGCTGACTACGGTGGTGATTTAGATCGAAGAAGGTCACTGTCAACCTATATATTTACACTTTGTGGCTCTACTATCAGTTGGTATTCATCACTACAGGCCATTGCGGCATTATCAACAACTGAAGTAGAATATATTGCTGCCACAGAAGGTATAAAAGAGGCGATATGGCTTCAAGGCTTGGTGAGCGAGCTTGGTTTAAAACAAGATATTCTTGTAGTATTTTGTGATAGTCAAAGTGCAGTACTCTTGACCAGAAATAGCAAGCATCACTCAAAAACCAAGCACATTGATATCAAACGTCATTTTATCCGAGATATTGTTGATGTAGGAAATTTGACCGTCGAAAAAGTTCATACGACTGAAAATCCTGCTGAAATGTTAACCAAACCACTCCCAGCAGATAAGTTCGATCATTGCTTGAACTTAGCTGGTATTATTCACACTTAACAAAGGCTTCATTGGGGAGAGAGCACTACGGCGGAAAAGGCGAGTCAAGGTGGAGATTGTTGGAGTTATGCCTCACCTTTAATGACTCACCTTTAATGAGAAATAGTGAAACTCCTAGTAACTTATGAGGGGAGTAATGAAAGTATATGCAACATATGGTGAAGTAAAGAGAATTGCATGCAACGTATGATGAAATAATGCTAACGCGTTTACTTTGATAAATGTTCAAGGCTAACGTACATTGACATTTAATCCTTAAGCACTATAAATAGTGGCTACATTTCTCCGCAAAATTACAATCACAACAACAACAATTATCAATCATCAATTCCTCTTTATTACTCTTTATTTATTTTGGGTGATGAATATTTAACCCATTCGAGAGTTATTACTTTGGCTATTTCTATAGTCTTAGAGGAAATTATCCTTGTACTCCCAAATCATTATTATAGTGGAATATTTGGCTCTCTCGTCGGTGGTTTTTTACCTCTATTCAAAGAGGATTTTTCCACCTAAAAATTCCGGTGTTAGTTTTACTGTCTTTATTTAATTTCTCTTAAATCATTGGTTGAATTTATTCGCTTCCGTACTCTGTGCCCCTACAAACTGGCATCAGAGCCATATTAATTTCAACTAGATTTTTCATAATGTCGACAAAATTTGACATAGAGAAATTTGATGGTAAAATCAGCTTTGCCATTTGGCGAGTCCAAATGCGAGCTGTTCTTATCCAAAATGGTTTAAAGAAGGCTTTAGATGGTAAGTCGAAAAAGGCTTCCACTATGACAGATGAACAATGGGATGAAATGGATGAGAAGGCGTTGTCCGTGATTCAACTTTGTTTATCACGTGAAGTTTTACGTGAGGTCATTAAAGAGAAGTCCGCTGCCAGTATATGGACTAGATTAGAATCTCTATACATGACCAAAAGTCTTGCGAATAAACTTCGCCTCAAGGAACGTCTATTCACACTCCGTATGTCAGAAGGTACTCCCGTAAAAACACACTTAGATGAGTTTAATTCTATCATAATAGATTTGGAGAACCTTGATGTTAAAGTCGATGATGAAGATAAAGCTGTTCTACTTATTGTTTCACTACCACCCTCATTTAAACACTTTAAGGAAATTATGTTATACGGTAATAATACTACTTTGTCCTTTGAAGATGTCAAGTCTCACCTATTATCAAAAGAAAAATTTGACACTGAAATCAATTCTGAACAATCGGGTGAAGGTTTGGTTATTAGAGGGAGAACCTTTGAAAAAGGTAGTAGTAGCAAGAGTAGGTCTAGATCAAAATCAAGAGGTAAAAACTCTAAATTTTGCCGTTATTGCAAGAAGAAGGGACACGAAGTATCAGAGTGTTATAAATTGAAAAATAAGCAAGATAAAGATGACAAGGGTAAAGGTAAACAACCTGAACACCATGCTGAAGCTAGTGTTGTTGAGTCTGAGTCTGATGGGGATGTTTTAGTTGCTGCTGATATTGAACAGAGGTCTAAAAATGAGTGGATACTTGATTCCGGATGTACATTTCATATGACACCTAATAAAGACTGGTTTACCACC
>JAUEKU010085729.1:0-11880 GCA_032274805.1 Gypsophila paniculata
GTACCTGATCCTAAATCTATATATATATATATATATATATATATATTGGTTTCGTCCTTGATCATATGATTGAGAGCAACAAATGTGAAAGACTCATAACTTCAATTAAACTTCTCGTCATAAGGTTTTGAGGTTAGGTTCTTTAAAATTTAGTTAAATAAATTAATTTAAAAATCTATAAGATCATTTATTAAAATTAAACCAAAAAGTTATAAATTATCTAAGAGTATATAGGCTATGGACATTTGTTCTGCTACGTCATAAACTCTTCCTATTTATTCTCTCAACCTCACCACTAGATTATTTATAGACAAAAATCACATGAATTAAAAAAAATTATAACCAACACATTCAACAAGAGAATATTTATAATCTATTATACGTAAAGGATATATTCAAAATTTCGATATATTAAGTTTGTTTATTTATATTAATTCACATACATTTCTATTACTTGGGCTTTGAAATCGTTTATGCCAAACCATATTTGGTTAAAGCAATCACTCTATTCAAGGTAACCTTAAAAAATATTTGTCTTCCATTCATATGTTGAAGATAATGGCGTGATAATCTAATAAAAATGATTAAGCTACGGGTTGAAGGTGTTTAGGAGCACTTATTACCGTATTATATTTTTCTATCTTAATTTTTAAAGTATGTTTCCTTATATTATATTGTACGGAGTATTAATTTACTCTTGAATAGTAAATTTAATGTTTTTTTACAGATTTTATCAAATAACTGGAATTGATGATCTAAAATGGTGGTAACCTTCAAATATTGGGAAGATTGTGTCCACCCACTAGAAATTGAAGCATTATGGCTGGATCCTCAAGTTAGAACGGAATGGTTAGATGCTGGAGAAATTAAGGGGCAAAAAGTCCATATTTCAAGAGATCCTGATGGAGAACCTTTCGTAACACAAACTGAGATTAGGGTAAACAAAATTTATCTTTCTTTCTCTTTTGATAATTTATTTTAAAAAGTTGAATGTATTTTTAATTTTTAATTTTAAAATTTAAAATTTACATAGTTTATCTTTCAACTTTATATAAGATCAGGTAATAGGGGAATTCTTATATATAAGAACACTTCCTTAGGCTTTAATAGTACAAACATGTCAAGTACATTTCATATGTCCGCAATATATATTCTAAACATACATGAGGTTAATACCACTATATTCATCATTGTAAATACCATTATTTTTATTTAACAAAAGTCTCACATTGGATAATAAAATCTCATTATTGATTAAGGAAGAATATTTGAGATTAATTATCTACAATTACTATGACAATTTTTTTTTTCAATTTCTTATCTTTTTTCTTTACTCTCTATTTTTCTCAAAGAGATATATATTGTTCATTAAATTACCAAGTCATAATAGATTGTTTATTTTATTTTCTCATTATTACATTTTCTCAATATGATTATATTTTAATATGTTAATTCACAACCGTATCATTATTATCGAATGATATGAAACAAGCAAAATCGTTAAGAAGTTTAAGATGGTACGTCATTTTTATCATTTGGTTGGACAAGAAATATGACTAATGGATTGTAGCACATATTGTGCTCAAACTTATGTACTCACAGGCTATTGTGGAGATTGTTGGTCGTAAATATTTTCACTCACTTGTGGATTCGGTAAGTTTTATGTCTAATTATGCTGTTATTTTCTTATAATTTAATGTATACTTTACTTATTAGTTAGAAGTTAAAAGTGAATAAGTGTGGAATCATAATAAATTTTAATTTGTTTCTAAAATTTTCATCAACACAAATTCATCAAATGTTTTCTAGTGATACAAGCTCCTTACATTTTATTTTATAATAATTTTATAGTGGGTTTGAATTTGAGTATCTCATTTGAAATTAGGATTTGTTCCGAATTATATGTTTGGAAAATTAGAATAATTTGAATTTGGATTGGAGCAAAATCGAAGTGGGATCCAATGCAAGAACAAATTTGGTAATTTCAAATTTAGCTTCTACCCTCGGATAAAGTTTTTGTGATGCGAAATCAACTAATATGAGCTTATGGCATAATGGCAAGGAAGATGTTTAATAATGGCAGGTCAAGGGTTCAAGTCTTCTTGTCTCTTTTTCCATTTTTGTTATTGTTTTTAGAAAATATTAACATTAAATGCACCTCCTTTTAGTGCATTAAATCCACATATTTTTCTTGGCTTATAGTTATAATAATATTAATAATTTTATCATACTTTGGTTATATTAGTATGATAAAATATAAGATTCCAATTAATATTAATTTTTGATTTTTTTAAAATATTTATTGATTTTTTCAGTCAAATATGGTTGACTTCATTTAACATACCAAAAAACCTTTAGTGGGTGACTAATTAATTCTCATAAGAAATAGTTATTTTCTCTTAATATCATTTTTCTTTTCTTTTAGTTGATTTATTAAGTCTTATTTAGTGGTTAGTTCACTAATTTAGTGTGAGATCGTTTCACACGAAACTTATCATTTAATTAACATAATAATCTTATCTTTAACCGTACATGTCAGTTAACTAGAATTCAAACGACTTCAAATTACATAAAATAACTTGCGAACTCGTAAATATGTAAAAGCGATATAAAACGAATTTATAGGTCACGTCATACATTGATAACTTATTTTGGATTTGATAATTCCGCCCCCCTTGATAAAATTCCTGGCTCCGCCACTGCTTATACTCTATATCATTTAAAATTTTACTATTTCTATTCTTAGAATTAATATGAAGATTTCCAAATCAAGTGATTGTTACCAAACGCAATCTTAGGGATTTTCTAAGTGGATCCCTTGTATTTTTTTCGAATTCTACATGATATCCCTTATTTTTCAAAAAACTTCTTAAAATACCCTAGATAATTGTGCACTTTTTAATAAATTTTTAGGCACTATTTGTCAAATTATCAATAAGTATATTGCTTACTCAATCGTAAACATACTTTTGTTGCAAAACTTAACTGTTGTAAAACTTAATTTTCAGCAGTTTGAGTGTTTTAAACATTTTTTGCTAAGTTGAGGGGTAGAAATAATATTTATAAAAGTTGGAGCCCACGTTAAATTTGGAAAAAATACGAGGGTAACCATAGAAAAATCGCTTAATTTTATATATTTATGGTGGTATTTGTCATTTAATCCATCTAGCTAAATATATAAGTAAGCTAAGATTCAAACAAAAATTACTTTTATGTCTAAAAATGTTTCTCAGAATGTGTACATTGACGTAATTGTCGATGATTATTAGAAAGATTTTATCAATGAACTATGGCGTACGAATGGGTAATGGATAAACTTCTTGAACATTATGCTACTCCCTTGATTTCATTCAAACCTCTTGAAAAAGTGGGGATATGGGGCTTTTTCCTTGAAATGGAGGGAGTTTGTATGAAATTCTGCTCTAGTTACTGGATACCAGGCACAACACAAAAAAATTGGGATCTCGAACTAGGATGAAAATGTGATGCTTTTGTTGATTTCCTACCAAACCATATATTTGAAATTATTGCCAGTTTTGAGCTATTTGTCAAATCAAACGATGTTTATGAAAAGAAATTATACTTTCTTTGCACCAAAAGAAAATAAATTGATTCTTTTTTCAATAAGTCTTTGGTGATACTGTCGAGATAAAAGATCGAACTATCCATGAAAAATACATTTTTTTTTTCTATAATTGTCATTGTAGGTAAACTTATTTTTCTGTAACTCTTGCACTTTGATATCTTTGAATCAATTTATTGTGATTTAGTTTTGTACAAGCTGTTTAGATAGTTAACTACACTTTAGATTAAAAAAAAGCGTACTAAAACGTTAAAAGAAAAAATTACATTGTAAGACCGTCCCATATGAGAATTTGTGCTTTCTTTTTTCTAGTTTGTTCATTTTTCTTTTATATGTTTACTAGATCGTAGTTTTATTATTTATTAATATTTCATTAATCAAGCTCTATAATTTTTTCAAAACTATATTTCTACTAACCCGTGAATAAGTAGAGCACAAATTTTTTAACAAGATTTTATTTACATTTAAATAATGTGTTTTTGTTGGAAAAGAAAATAGTTTATTACTAATTTTTGTAGGTTAAACAAGTTACGTAATGACAATTAAGAAAGCAAATTAATTTTACAATGTCAGTCATAGAAAAATTATTTTCACAATAATCAAATTTGAAAAAAAGCGAAATTTTCCACGGTACCCCTCGAGTTTTGACAATTTTCCCGTTGTACCATTCCTCTGAAGTTTCTTCCTATGGATCCCTGAGTTATTGTTTTATTTCCCAGCGTACCCCTCTTTGTTTTTTACCAATATAACAACGTTGTTAACCTTAATAAAATTTTGCACGCGGTACCCCTAAAGTTTACATCATTGCACGCGATACCCCTGAAATTTACAGTTTTGCATGCAGTACCCTTGGTTTTTTTTATAAAAAAGACTTTAACTTACCAAAACTCATAGTTATGAGTTCAGAATACAACGACAATTTTTTATTTCAGCTCGAAGATCTTATAAAGATGTTTTGATTCGAAAAAAAGAAATGTCGTATTCAAAACTCGTAGTCACAAGTTTTGCACGGTTAAAGTTATTCCCAAAGAAACATTAACTAACCATATCTCGTGACCACATATTCCGAAACTGACTAATTTGGTCTTCAAGTTTATTTTCATTACGAGGTATACGCTTTGGAAAAAACGTTTGCTAATTTCTGAACTCGTTATTATTGAATACTATCAGGTAAAGTTTTTCAACTCAAAATGAGGGATATTATGAGTAAAGTAGGAAATGTGAGGGGTACCGTAGGAATTATTTCAAACAAAAAATATCAAATTTAATGGCGTTATCAACGATAAAAATGAAGAGTGGTACGTTGGGAACTAAAATCATAACTAAGGGGTACCATGGAAAGAAACTTGAAAGGAGGGGTACATCGGGAAACTTATGAAACTTGGGGGTACCTTGGAAAATTTCTCCGAAAAAACTAATTTTATAAGGGTCGTGAATGTTTTTTACTCACTACAAATAGGTGTATGGTGCATAGTTTTATTCCGTCGGATCCTGTCTATAATCCACGATCATTGATAATCTGTCTACCTCAATGTTCATGACATTGACATATGATCTACCCTTTTTAGTGTTGTGGTTTGGTGGATTTGGCGATGACGCAACAATAGAATTTTTTTGCAATGAGAACAAAGCCCCTTCCGACCTTTGATAGATTTTGTGAGATACAAACAAACATTAGATGACCATGAAAATTATATCTTTGGAGCTAAAATCAAAGCACAATTGGAGACCTTTGTTTCATGAAACCCATCACCTGAAAGATGGGTAGTTTTGAATATTGACGTTGCTTCCAATGAAAATCAAGGTTGGGTTGGGCTAGAGGGATTATACGTATTTGTCAAGAAACTACATAACGACCTTGCTGAAAAATTGGGCTCAAGTACTGTACTAGAGGTTGATTTGATGGTATTAAGAATAGGATTATTATTCACAAGGCATACTCTAAGGTGTTAATCCATACGATTTTCAGGATGATTGTGTAGGATTTGGTATGCCCTTATGTTCAATATATAATATGAACTGATTAATTTACATAGTCTGAGCCTCGGGCTATAACTCGGGTAGTATTAATTAGTCCTATTGGGTCACACACATGATAAGACTAATATAGATTGGGTATTATTAGTTACACTAATAATATCGAGCCTAATATGATCACGAAGCCCAAATACTTCCTAAACCTAGATATACTAGGTTGTACCGCCAACTATAAATAAAGGTTGGTGGGAGATAAAATAACAGATCAAAAAGCCACCATATAAGCGACACACACATATAGGGAGAGAAAAAGAAAGGATTCTCAGTCTTATCGGTACTAGCATGCTAGTCTTATAACTGTGTGGATACTAGTAGAGGCGCAACACTTGGGGCGCTGATCATGTCGTAAGACGGTCTCGCGTGGTTGAGTTATGAAACAAGGAGTAGCGTAGGGATTATATTATTGACACATAAATTTGATTTATTATTCTTATTATTATTAGCATATTATTGGAGTTCTTCCACATCCATTTAAGTTGTCTAATCTCCCTTGTTTAATCTTAATATTAACATTCATGAAATCTTGAGATGTTATATAATACAAACTATTGTAAATCGTTATATAACCTTTCACATCGTCCAACATAACGCATAAAGGAAGACATTGGATTTGACTTATATTAATCCTAGCAGACATTTGATGAACTCGATACGTTGGATTGTTCATTTGAAACCAAATTACCTAGCAGATTGGTCGACAAATTAAGAAGTTGATAAGATTAACGATTGACGATATTTGAAGGAATACCCCTAGAGTTGATTGTTTAGGTAACTGAGGATATCCATTGGCTAGCGTGGCCAACAATGACTTTAACACTATACCTTGTTTGAATTATGCATCAGTAGCATTTAATTTTTTCTTCAGTTAATGTTTCATGAGTGTGTTAGTTTTACGAAGTTTTAGGAGTTTGTTGCTAAATGTTAGATGGTAACTATTAGTGTCTTGGTATCCTAAAACTAGCTGTGGTGGCTTGATTTTAGCTAGTAGTTGATTTTTTTTCTCTTATTTTCAATTAAGACACCGTACTTAAGACAAGTTCTAGCCAAGTTATAATTAATCTTCAACTTTAAAGTTTTAAACTCTTCGATATTAATATCTTAGAGCAAAATGGTATCAGAGCCTCTTTCTTGAGGGATCTGTAGATGAGACAAGATAAACCTACCCTAAAAGTATTGTAACTTTCTTGCATTACTCTATATAATGGATTCTATAATATCATTTACATCATTAACACCACCAGTATTACATGGTGAATATTACCAAATATGGATAGCCAGAATGAAGGCCTATCTAAAGGTGAATCACCTTTGAGATGTTGTTAAGGAGGACTACATAGTTCATCATTTGACTGAAAATCCGTCCATATCTTAGTGAAAGCGTCATAGTTTGAAGAAAACAAGGAAATTGAAGGCATATACTACCTTTTTCTTTGTTTTTTTGGTTTTTTTAATTTTTTTTTTTTTTTGTTTTTTCCATTGTTATCTTAGAATAAATTTTAACGAGAATCATGACTAAGAAGTCAAAATTAAAGGTTTAGAACTACTTGAATTATATAATACGGAGTAATAAGTTAGGAGTTTAGGTTTTTATTATTTCTTATTATTAAATTGCTCTTGAACACATTCAATATATACATGTCAGGATATTCTATCTTAGGTAGCTAGATAAAATCTTCCTTAATCTTTGCTAAAATTACTGCTATAATCTTGCTGTAATATTGCTATAATCTCGGCATAATTGTTATCTTCCTAAGTTAGAATATCCTTTCCTTCACTCCCCCTCAAGATGGGTAGTAGGATTTCCAACACCCAGCTTGCTCAATGCCTCTTCAAATGCTTCAGTTCCGATTGCTTTTGTAAGGATATCTGCCAGTTGGTCTTTCGAGCGTACGAACGGAAGGTTAATGATGTTACCTTCCAGTTTCTCCTTTATAAAATGTCTTATCGATTTCCACATGCTTTGTTCGATCATGTTGAACTGGATTCTCTGAAATACTTATTGCAGCCTTATTGTCACAGTATAAGTTGCACGCTCCATTTTGAGGGAAGCCTAACTCGTCCATCAATTTTCTTAGCCATAGTACTTCAGTTATTCCCTTAGCAATTCCTCTGAATTCTGCTTCTGCACTTGACAAGGCTACTACTTTCTGTTTTTTGCTCCTCCATGTAACTAAATTACCTCCCACCAGTGTGAAATATCCGGAGGTAGATTTTCTACTGTCTCTGTCCCCTGCCCAATCTGCATCTGTGTAGGCACATAGCTCCAAGTGCTTATTTTTCCTAAAGAAGATACCTCTGCTATTAGTACCTTTCAGATATCTGAGAATTCTTGTGACTGCTTCCATGTGTTGTGTCTGAGGGAGATGCATAAATCGACTTACAACTCCAACTGCATATGCGATGTCTGGACGGGTGTGAGATAGGTAGATAAGTTTCCCCACCATTCTCTGATATAGTCTTTTATCTGCGTGTTGTGCATTTTCAATAATTTGTAGCCCATGATTAGTCATAATTGGAGTGTCTGCTGGTTTACAGTCGAGCATCCCTGTTTCTGCTAGGAGATCCAGAATATATTTATTCTGGTTGATGAAAATTCCTTGTCCTGACCTTAGAACTTCAATGCCAAGGAAGTATTTAAGGTTTCCTAGGTCTTTCATCTCAAATTTGTGAGACAATTTCTGTTTCAGATTCTTGATTTCTCTTTCGTTGTTGCCCGTAATAATCATGTCATCCACATAGATAATTAAGCATGTAATCAGGCCATTATCATGCTTTAAGAAGAGCGTGTGATCAGAGTTACTCTGCTTATAGCCAAATTTACTCATGGCCATGGTAAATCTCCCAAACCATGCCCTGGGAGATTGCTTCAAGCCATACAAAGCTTTCCTGAGTCTGCATCCTTCACCTGTTCTAAAACTACCTGAAAACCCGGGAGGTCCTACCATATACACTTCTTCCTCAATCTCTCCATGGAGGAAGGCATTCTTGACATCAAACTGGTGTAAGGGCCAATCTTTGTTAGCAGCTATGGAGAACAGTACACGGATCGTATCAATTTTTGCTACGGGTGAGAAGGTCTCTGAGTAATCCACTCCATATGTTTGAGTGTACCCCTTTGCTACCAGACGAGCTTTATATCTTTCAATTGTTCCATCAGCCCGATACTTCACGGAGTAGACCCATCTGCATCCTACTGGCTTTGTTCCTTTGGAAGTACACATTTTTCCCAAGTTTTATTTTTCTCGAGTGCTGAAATATCCTCCTCCATCGCCTTTCTCCATTCACTCTTCCGTAGTGCTTCTTCAGTGGTCTTAGGAAGCTCAGTAGAGTATAGAGCAGTGTTGAATGCAATGGCCGTTTCTGATAGATTCCTTCAGTAATGTTATTGGTAGGGTATCTGGACCTTAGAGCCTCGAATTCAGGATCATACCGCTTAGGAGGTAATCCCCTGGTACTCCTTGGAGGTAATTGATATCTCTCTGGTACCTGTTCCGTCTGGTTTTCCTGTATAATAGGTATATCTTCTACTAAAACAGGATCTATTTCATTATCCGGACGTACCTCAGGTGTCTCGTCAGAGGGAACCACCAGGGGTGGTTCGAGCACTGGTGGATGTACTATGTTTTCAGCGACTTCTCCATTGGTGTTGTCAGCCTGTTCAGAAGGTGCTTGATATAACACTTGTGAATATGTCAACCAGCTTAGAGGATCAATGGAATTCTCCCCCTGACTTCGAAGGTGGTTGTAGTAGTATGTAGATTCAAAGAAGTCACAGTTCATGGTGGTGTACATCCTATTGTTAACTGGATCAAAGCATCGATAACCTTTTTGTGTGGTTCCATAGCCAACAAAAACACATTTAGCAACTCTGGGTTGAAGTTTGTTTCGGTCTCGTTTCTGGAGATGTACATACACTGTACATCCGAAAACACAAGGAGGTAAGGAATGATATGAGGGTGTAGGCATAAAGGATCCTAGAGCATCTAGAGGAGTTTTGTATTTGAGTTTTTTTGTAGGTAGTCGATTTGTAAGATAGGCAGCAGTGGCTATGGCTTCAGGCCAGAAGGATGCGGGTACATGGGATTCGATCATAAGGGCCCTAGTTATTTCTAAGAGGGTCCTATTTTTCCTCTCAGCCACGCCATTTTGCTGTGGTGTGTCTGGACAAGAGGTGTGGTGAAGGAGTCCGTTTTGAGTCATAAAATTATCCATATCATGGTTAATGTATTCACCCCCATTGTCAGAGCGAAGGATTTGGATTCTTGTTTTATACTGTGTGTGTATCATTTTGTAGAACGTGGTAAAGACATTAAACACTTCAGATTTGTGTTTTAGGAAGTATATCCAACACATGCGGGTACAGTCATCAATGAATAGCACAAAGTATGAAAAACGTGCATTAAATTCAGGCGCAGGACCCCAAACATCAGAGTGAATGAGCACAAAAGGTTTATTTGAATGACTAGAACTTGGTGAGTATGAATGTTTATGACTCTTTGCAAGCACACAAGTTTCACATTCTAAAGATAATTTGTTTGACTTGAGTGAAGGAAAAATATGTTCTAAATAACCTAATGAAGGATGACCTAAGCGTCGATGCCACATCCATAGTTGTTGTTCAGCAGACCCATGAGCCAGAGCCGCGCTACCTCTGTGAGCTGTCTCATCAACATAGTACAATCCTCCTCGTTCAATACCATGCCCAATGGTCTCCCCCGTCTGAGCATCCTGTACAATACATCCACCAGAGAACATTAGAACAGTGCAGTTCAATTCACGAGTCATCTGACTGATAGATAATAATTTATGTGACAAACTAGGAATAAGTAGACAATTAGTCTGTTTGATCCGAGGTGTCACACTGGTTGTTCCTGCACTTTCAACATCAATCAATTCTCCGTTAGCAGTTTGAATATGAGTTCGTTTTCTCCTGGTATGTTCAAGAAGATCCTTTTTATCATATGTCATGGTATCCGTAGCTCCGCTATCAAAGATCCACTGACTCGAGCGGACATTACATACCGTCCCATGGGTCGAATTAAGCTGATTTCCAAAGAAACACAATTGTTTACCTCTCATTTCTTCGGCATCTGGTAAGAGTGAAACACCTCGTTCTCTTCCTGATAGATTCGCCTCTCCAATTTCTGCACTTTTTCCTTCAATCACGTTGGCTTTACCTTCTCGTTCTCTTACTCGTTTCTTTGTCAGGCCACCACTCCGGGTAACCTACCAATTTAAAGCACCCCTCTTTCGTATGCCGCGTTCCGCCGCAATGAGAGTACTTTAGATGTGTTCTTTCATCGGTCCCGCGTCGGTTTCTGTTGTCTGGTCTACCTCTGATGGCCAGTCCTGTTCCAACCTCGGAGGAGGTAATTTCCCCTTCTGATGAATCATCACGCATAATATTCCGCCGGATAATTTCTCGACGGATCTGGGCATACGCCGACTCCACTGTTGGAAGTGGGTTTTGGAGTAACAGATCTCGTCGTTCTTTATCCAGTGAGTCATTGACTCCTCTTAGAAACTGATACAGCCGATTTCGCTGTAGTATGTTGTTGTAAATCGTGATGTCCTCTGCATGTTTCATTGGGTTTGGTGTCCTTCGATCAATCTCCTTCCAGATTGAGATAAGTTTTCCATAGAAAACTTCAATTGAATCTTTTCCTTGTTTAATGGATGCGACTTTCGTGGCCAAATCATAAATTTGTAACTCGTCTTTCCCGCTACTGTACAACGTCTCTATGCCTTTCCATAGGTCTTTTGCAGTAGGGTAGTCGAGAAACTGATTTACTATGTCGGAGTTAATATTCTCTATAATCCAAGAGAAAACTTGGGAGTCGCGTTGTACCCACTTTGGGTAATCTGTTTCGGCGGTTTTGGGGGGATCGGCAATGATGTGATTGAGCCTATCCCTCCCGCTTAAAGCTAGCTGCATCAACCGTGCCCATTTGGCGTAGTTGTGGTGGTTTAGTTTCTCGGTCAGATTTGGACCGTGGTTTGTGTTTTCTGGACCAGATGACGGTTTGTTCAATTTTTCGAACAATTGCAACATTTGTTCCAGCAAGTCAGACTGCTGGCTTGAATCTGTTTTGCCCCCCATTGACGGTGAGTTTTGTATTTTGTGTGTTTTATGGTATATGGTGACGCCGCAGGTTCCCGGAAGAACCTTTGGCTCTGATGCCAACTTGAATTATATAATACGGAGTAATAAGTTAGGAGTTTAGGTTTTTATTATTTCTTATTATTAAATTGCTCTTGAA
>JAUEKU010085950.1:0-22172 GCA_032274805.1 Gypsophila paniculata
AGCTTGGACTTGAAACAAACATATGGGCCGTGCTTACTTATTTGCCAGTTTGAACTCGCATAATTTTGGGCCCAACATTGATAAAGTTTACTACTCCGATCCATATTAGATAGGGGAGTATGTTTGAGTCCTTCACGGTCCAATTAACTCAAATTATTTTTAGTGAGATTTTATGTTTTTGACATGTATTCTGTATTATTTAATATTAATTATGTGAAATTTAACCAATATAATATTTAGCATGGTAATGAAATAAGTTTGATACATACTCCGTACCATTTATGATAAACTAAATATTTCCAAACATTTAAGTTATGATATGCTGGTAATTAGCGAATCACAAAATAAATGGGTTGACATTTAAGAATTAAAATAAGGGAATAAATAAAGAGCAACGGTGATCTACAAAAGAAATGTTCAACGTACGTATGAGATTCGAGAAATGTATATATACTAAATCAACGAAAAATATTTTAGAAACTATAATTCTTTCAAATCTTTGGCATGCTTAAAAATTATTAAAATAAAAAGAGAATATTTGAATTTATGTGAAACGAGCTTAGCTAGGTCTGGACTATATGAGATCTAAATCTGAACCTGACTTGTGACTTGCAAATCTGAATTCGATCATCCAAACCCATTGAATCCTAATATACTCGACCCATATAAAGAATCAAACTCATCAAGTTCAAATCCAACCGATTTAGATCAACTACTAGACCCATTGTCATCTCTAAATATACTCATGCATCATTACAAAACTTTTATACGCCTTTAAAAAAAATATTATTATACGTCATACCACGATCTCCTCTCGCTAATTTCGAATATATAATTTCTTTAGTACGTAGAACAGAAAAGGAGGGAAGAAGAATGTCGACATTGTTACGCAACATTCATGCACGCCACCCTCTCCCAAAAAAGTCACCCTATCATTTGATCATTTCAATTCTTCACTCAAAAAACTCAACAAATATTAAATTATAAACCCGTTCTATGATGATATATTTGTAACTAAAATGCGTCCATTATAATATTTTTTGTGACCACCTAAAATGCTTAATATTCATAAACTCAAAATAATATCACAATAAACATTATCAAATCAAATATTAAACTAATCACTTTTCACTTATAAGTAATAAATTGTCGTAACTATCGTACCAGTGATAGAAATTTTAATTAAAAATTAAAATTTTTGCAATGTTTAGGAGGGGGACAACCTCTCTAACGCCTCCTAACTCGGAAAAAAAGATTATACAACCGGCTATATTATAACTATGATATTATTTTAATAATATTTCTAAAAATTTTGTAAAAGCACAGCTCAAAAAATTTATAATAATGCTAATAAATTTTACAACATTACTTAAAAAAACGAAATTAATTATACTATAACTAATTATATACTCTTCTTATTTAACTCGACTACCATGTCATACACGTAAAACCGTCGCATGATAAAAAAATTATTTCCAAAAGCACACTAACACCATTTCTTGCATTTCTCATCAATGTCGTCACTCTCGTAAACACACATATATACCTCAAAATTTCACACTTTTTTTCTTAAGAGTTTTCTCATTTTATCCCTCTATCATAAAACTCTCTTCTATCAATCATCATCATCATACATTACAATACATACATATATAATTACATATAATTATTACTACATAATTATACGTAATTATTATTAGTATGATGATGATGATTAACTAACCTAATTTACACCAGTAATCTCCCCAACTATTCGTGTCTAAAACTAACCAACCTACCTTTCTTTTATTCTTCGTTTTTTTTTTTCAAATTGAAAGACCGACAATAACTCGCTTCTGTATATCTTATATATAACCCACTTCACTTTTCTTTCATTTTCTTCCTCATGTCATCCTTTTTCGAGGTTTGTCTACTTATTTGTTAGTTTTGTGAATGATCGTCTTTCAGTTTTAAATTAAAAAAATCGATGATAAAAGAGAATATATTAAATAGTTACTTGAATTGTAAGAAAAGGTGGTCTGCTAGGTATTTTTTAGAATTTGCAGTAATTTTATGTTATAAGACGGTCTTATAAGAAAGTTATTAATTTTTTTTTTGGGTTTGACCTAATAATTTTTTTGTCTTTTGGTTTGCTATAGGGTTAATTTTTCTGGGGTTTGTTTGTTTTGTAGTGATAATGTTTAATTGGTTTTGTTTGTTTTGACCTAATAAAGTTTAGTTTAGACGGTTATATGTGTACAGTGTATGATCGATTGTTTGTGATTAAAATGAGACTACTCGTAAATAAAGTAGTTATGTTTTAGTCAAAATCAATTATATGCATATAATGATCTTAATTGAGAATTATATAAAATGAGTTTGTTCTGTTTTGACGTAATAAAGTTTAATTCTTACGATCGTATGCGTGTATAACGTGCTCTTGAAAGCTAAAATGTGAGTATTAATTTGTTACAATCGAGTAAGATGTGACCACTTGTGTAAAGTGGTCATAATTTAATCGATATCAATCTACTTTGAGAATTTGCGATAAAAATTATCTTTTGCTTTATTATGGATACAACTAGCCAACAGCGCGGGTTGGCCCGATCTGGGCTGGCTCGCTTATTGGGCCTCAATTTGACAAACTCGGTCCAGCCCTCAAAAGCTCGCCCTAGTCCATCTCAAATAAGAGCTGAGCTCGGGTCAAGTTTATGGGTCAAGGTTATAACCTTATTGTTTAATTTATTTTCATATTTTATAACTAATGAGTTAGGCTCGGATCGAGTTTTAACCAACCTGTCCTGTCCTGACCCTCCAGCGGGCCGGCCTGGACCGGCTTTTGGCCAGGCCCAGTTCTAATTATGGGCTTGTTTTTTGTGGGTTTTGTTACTTTGTACTCTAGTCATGTTTCATGTGTCCTTTGGTTTTTTTTTGTTAACAGGACTTTTTGTACCCTTTGTTCACCCTTGGACCCTTAAGAGAGAAGTTCAATATGGTGACAGGTATTGTAATTGGCTTATCACAAATTCTTAAATGACACAATTTCACGATAATTTTATTATAACATCGAGGATGTCATTTCATTGTCTTTTTAGTCGGCTTTATGCTTACGCAAATTCTTGTATAATACACTATGCATGCATCATACGATAAAGCTATGTAAAACATATAACGCGCTATGTTTCTCATTTAAGTCATGTTAAAAAAATACTCGCGTTTCTATAGTTTTGTCGTACGCGTGCGACTGTCTTACATACGATTTATTGTTTTGGTTAGATTCTATAGCTTTAGGAATTTAATTAATGTAGGATGTTTTTGGGTGGATTTATTTGTTCAATGAAATGTTTTTATGGATAGATTTTATCAGATGCACTTAAATTGGATGTTGCAATTATTATGTGTGTAAGAAATTGGATAATTTTTCCCCATGCACTCATTTTGGATCTTATTGCAAGTTTTCATTTGTATTTTCCTGCTCTTAGTATTAAATTTCCGTGTTTTTATACTTCACGAAGTTAAAAAAAGACGGTTTTTCACAATGAATTGTTATGTCGTATTATGATGTGAGATTGTTTGGCCCCATATCTTGTCCAATAAGCTGCAAAAGTTTGTGTTTAACCACAGACAAGTGGAAAATAATTCAGTCATTTTCCCTGTTTAAACTACGTACAGATTCTCCTATTAGACCGTTATATGCATACGACAAGATATATGTACCTGTAAGGTGACCATTATTACGGTGGTTGTTAATGATCACATTTTGCTCAATAGTAGTCACAGTAGACGTAAACGTAATGCTGGTCACATTTTAGTCAAAAATACTTGTCGTACATATATAGCGGTCCATGAGAGACTTACTCTATTTAAGCTCTTGAACGAAGGCTGTAGTAAGAGCAATTCATTCCTTCAAATTGTGTCTTCAATAATTCAATTACAACCCTGGTGAATAGGTGCATTTCTGCTCCAATTTCAAGAAACCATGTCTAATTCAACATGTAAGTTGGCCGAGAGCGAGATGTGTCGAGATGACGCAGCAGCATTGGTTCTGAAACTCGTTGCAATCGGTTCTATTCTTGTGGCCGGAGCAACGGGAATTGCTATCCCGTTGTTAGGTCGTAAGAAAAGCTTCCTTGCAACAGATGGGAATCTGTTCATAGTTGCTAAAGCATTCGCGGCTGGTGTGATATTAGCCACTGGTTTTGTGCACATGTTACCCGATGGGTCCGAGAATCTGACCAACGAATGCTTGCCTGAAGTCCCATGGTCGAAGTTCCCATTCTCGGGATTCTGTGCTATGATGGCTGCATTGTTTACTATGATGTTGGATTTCGTGGGGACGCAGTTGTATGAGAGGAAGTCCGAGAAAGCGAAGGGGAAAGGTGATGAGCTTGGGCTTGACGGGTCACTTGACTCGATTTCTGCTGCTGGTGTTCTGCCAGCTGACAGGACATCGGTTAATGGTGGGAAGGCGAGTATTGTGGGGACGCATGCTCACGGTGATGGTCACGGCCATGTGGTTGATGTCTATGATGACGGTCATGGGCATGGACACTCTCATGGTCCTAGCTTTGACAGCGACAGTGGCGCACGACATGTCGTCATTGCTCAGGTATTCTAACTACTCGTTCTGAATGTTCAATTTAAGGCTAAATTTGTTATGTTAGGTATCTTTATTGCAGCTCTTCCCACTTTATTAAAACCAATTCGTTTCGTTCTTCTATTAAATTTTTCGACAGTGAAAGGCCTACGAGTGTGGATACGTTATCTCATCTTTCTGCCAAAAAAGTTCAGTATGAGATGCAATCGATAGTTACTTATTTACTTCATACAGTTAATTTTCCGAATGTTGGGAACTTGACTCGACCTTTAAAGTGTCTACAGTTAAATCCCTGATATATTTTATTTCATAACACGACTTTGTCACTTGTCACTTCGTCAACGCTAACGATTACATCTTGAATAGTTTTCTAAAGTATAATGACTTTATCAGTTGTCAGCTCTTTCGGAACAAGTGAACTATATTTAAAGCGTCTTTTAAAGAAGAAGAAGAATAAGCCATAGAAAATGACATGTTAGTGGGCTATAATAGTATGAAACTAATATCCTAGGTCTTTTGATTCTCCGAAAAAGGGCGTAAGTTTTTTCTTGTCCATTCAACTAAGCACTTCTTGCGTCACGTACGTATATCGTGTACTAGTCATGATCCATACATCATGGTCCTGTCAGCACATCTTGTGTGAGATGAGATGCCGTTTCTAAAGTCGAGGGACTTTTTTTTCCTCCAATTTGTATTGTAGTCCGAAGATTACGTTAGTGGCTGTAGTTTTAGCATATGTTTCTTCGATTCTAAGACCTAGATTACTATTTATTTGCCATTATTGTCGATGCATATGTTCTCGCTAGAAAAGTTGAAAGATACGGAGTAACTAATTTGCCATCATTGTCGATGCATTGCATCGGCTTTTTCCCATTTGAGATGACAATACAACATGATTTTTCGTCATTATTCATGATATATGTCCTTTAGTCTCTGAAAGGCCGAAATTGCTTATGAAAGACTTTCTTGTGCAGGTATTGGAGCTTGGAATTCTGTCACATTCGATTCTTATCGGGTTATCTCTAGGAGTATCACACAGCCCGTGTACAATAAGGCCGCTAGTCGCTGCCTTATCGTTCCATCAATTCTTCGAGGGCTTTGCCCTCGGAGGGTGCATAGCTCTAGCCAAATTCAAGAACCTACACACTCTATTAATGGGTTGTTTCTTCTCTATAACGACTCCAGCAGGCATTGCCGTAGGCATTAGTCTCGCCTCTTTTTACAATCCCGCCAGCCCAAGAGCGCTTATTGTCGAGGGAATCCTCGACTCTGTCTCAGCCGGGATCCTTGTCTATATGGCCTTGGTCGACTTGATTGCAGCCGATTTCATGAGTAAGAGAATGAGGTCCAATCCTAGGCTTCAAATCGTGTCTTACTTCGCTCTTTTCCTAGGCGCATCTTTGATGTCGTCCCTTGCCGTCTGGTCGTAAAATAATGGAAACGGCACGCTTAGCCGACTTTAGCACTTTTCCTTGTGTATATTGCTTCTACAAAGGCTAAACGAAAAAAGAAAAAGAAAAAAAAAATCGAAAGTCCCGCCTTGTTTCGAGGACTAGGGACGGGAGGGTTGACGACGGTTTTTTGCATGACCGTCGGCATTGCTAACAATGGGAAGTAGGAGATAAAATGGTGGAAATTTGAGGGAAAATTGAAGATGTCATCAAAAGATTTGTAAATATGTAACTTTATTATTGATTGCATTGGTGTAATTTTGCATGTTTTAACAAGAAAATGTCATTTTGTTACATATGGAGTGTATGTCAAAATACTCATGACACAGTTATTGTGTATTAATGTGTACAGCTTCAATTGATGAACGTGATCATCTTTTACCAATTGAATAAAATAAAAAGAGAATCTGTGTTTTTTTTGTTATATGTGAAATAATATTATGTATCGAGTTTGTCACGATATCTAAGAAAATAGTGAGAAATATGATATCGTGGTAGATATTTTATTGATATTGAATTTTTCCGTAGTCATTAACCATTCAATTTCTTCAAAAAAAAACACAAACTCATAGAATTTACGCTTTAAGTTAATTTTCTTTTTTTACCTAATCTTATTTTAAAAAAAGGGATAAATTGTTTCTTATCGGTAATTGGCTATCATCGTTGATATGTGTGTTTTTCCGACCAAAAAAAATAATGAAACTATAGATTATTCTATACTCGATATAATATATTTCGTTATATGGGAAAGACTATCAGTAGTCGATGTTTTACCTTCTAAGTATTTTCCTCTCATAATTAAGCTCCTAAAAATAATACTCATATCTTTTGTTTAGATGGATGCAAATGCAACTAGCTGAATATATATTAATTATTTTATTGATTTGCAATGCGAGATTGCGAGAATATTGGAAAGAGATCGTAAGTTCAATTCTCTCAGAGTACTAGTCGAGATTGGTTAAATAATGCTTACAAAATTAGTGATGAATGAATTTTAAATGAAATGAAATTATTCATTACTACATTACATAATAAAAATTGAAATTAGTGAATTTTTTTTAAAAAATAAGTTAAAAATGACTTTTATATATTGAATTACTTTCGTCAATATTTTCCTAAAAAAAAAGTATTTGAAATACGCATTCTTTAACGTACGCCAACCAAATACATATGAACCATTCTAAAATTAACACATAATAACAAAGATTCTTTAACTAAAACGTTAATAAATCATTGAATACTCACTCTAATTTCTTATGTGATTCTTTCTTAAAAATATCAAAAATTCTCACATCCTCTTGAAATGCAAAAAACTCGTACACTCAAACCAATAAAAAATCTCCATTTTTATTTGATCCTCTTAAATATTTATAGAAACAATTATTCATTCCTTACATTCTTAATGATTACGGTGTACAATTACCTAATACACCGAAATAACGTAAAAATTTCATCTAAAAATATGTATTTATTAATGGGATAATTCTCACAATACGTCTGAGATTTGCAACTTTGCCTATAAAATCCTTTATTTTTAAGTGAAAAACTATCACTGCCTATAATTTGTAGTAGTGAATTTAGAAATTAGTAAATGTTCATTCCAAATTGTATATCTCGATAAGACGGTCAGTTTGAAGACCAAATTAGCTAGCTTTGGAACTCGTAGCCTGGTCAAGCAAAAGTTCATTTAGTGAAAAAAATATTTGACTGATCAAAACTCGTGACTAAAAATTATGAATACGACCAATGTTGTCAGGATCGGGATCCTATTTTGGATCGATGAGATGAATAAGATCGAATCGATAGGATCGGATCGTAGAATCGTAAGATCCTACAAATTAACTAATACACATAATTTATGATTGAATTATTGTAAAAACTTGTAAGTCGAGTTCATAATATTAAATTTATTGTTAATGACTAGAATTTCAACGAATTAAAACTAATGATTTGATTATTAACATTTCTCATAATATCATTTATCAGATTTTGCAAATTTTTTATTTTGGATAGAGGATCGAATTGTGGGATCCGATCGTGTTAGGATCCTATGGTTGAAATTGTCGAAAGGAGTTGAATCGTAAGATCCTACCTAGGATCGGGATCAGTCACTAATTTTTGGATCGTACGATTGTAAGATCCTACGATCCGGATCGCGATCCTGATAACAATGAATACGGCGACTCTTTTTTTCAAATCGAAGATCTTGACAAAATATTTGATTTGGAAAAAAAAATCGTATTTTGAATTCATAACTGTGAGTTTGGTCAATCAAGATATTTTTGTCGAAAAAATGAGTATCACGTACAAAGTTGCAAGTCTCGCGGGATGTCATGAAAATTATCCTTTTATTAATAGAGTGATCATTAACAGATTAGTAAACACGAACTTAGTGGAACCGCGTTAGAAAAACCGTTTAAAATTAAGTAAAACATTGACTCCAAGTCCAAACACTAGTCTCACTAGATCACTCCTCAGTCCACTCCCCACCTCAGATCCAACCACCGTCACCGCCACCGCAACAACCACCGTCACCACCACCACCACCGCAATAACCACCGCAAAAATGCCGCGAACAACCTCACTCCTCCCTAACACCGCCGACCACCACCCATACTCGAAGACCAAAAAACCTCTCTCCACCGCAACAACCACCGCATCACCGCGGCCACTCATCGTATTCTCGATCTTCTCTCTCATCGTCGGCGTCTCCGGCACCGTGTTCTCACTCCTCTCCCTCTCCCGCCACCACTCTCCGCCGCCGTCGTCCCTCCTCCGTTGCGGCGGCCGCGTCGTCGACTCCTTCCGCGGTCATTATTTATCGCCACCGCTTCGAAAACGAAGCGGTGGCGATAATTTGATTCGGCCGAAGTTTCTAGGATTTGTCGGAATTTTGACTTCTTTTGATGATTTTGATCGTAGAGTTGCTTTGCGTAACACTTGGTTCGCTTCTTCTCCTGATTCTCTTCTTAGGTATTTTCGTTTCGATTCTTCTATTTGTTTACGTTTCTATTTTTGGTGATACTCGTTCTCATTCAGTCGTTTGTTTATCTTTCTATTTTGAAAATGAGCGTATAAGTTATCGTCTTTTCTACTCGCTCCATTCAACTCCATTTTGTGTGCTTACTTTTTGCAACGATAATATGTATAGTTACATGTTATAAAAAAAGTTACATAAATGTGATATTAATATTGTATTTAAGAACAAGATCATACATGAGTATATTTTCACTTATAAATTGCACAGAATCTCGAAGATGTACAAAATGGAGTTGAAGGGAGGGAGTATATAATAGTAATTATTATGTTTTGATGATTGAAAACCGATGAGGTGATCGTTTTGGTTAGATGATTTTGATTAACGATTGGATTAAATATATTATTTTTAAGGCAAAGGAAAATGTCGATTTGCGTTCATTCTCAAAACAGGAAGGTAAACAAATGACGGACTAAGAGGGAGTATTTGATCCAATCCTCAAACGAAATTCTCTAGCTAAAACTATTTTCGTCTTCCCTTCCCTATCGATTTTCAAGGATCGAATTATAATTATAATTATAATATAATAGAAGAAGAGAACGATCACTTTGAGCTCGTGTTGCCGGAATAGAGAGGTGACAAATGACTACATCAAAGGGAGTACTGATTATGTTGTGGCTTATGTTTTTGTTGTAGTTTTGAGATCGTTGTGAATTGATTGAGGTTTTGTGTGTTGTAGAAGTGGAAATTGCGGATGCATAGTTTATGCTGATGTTAATAGATGTGAATTTTGTTGTGTCGATTTTCCGTGATTTGGATGATCATGTGGAGGATATCATGAGAATTGTGTGATTGTTGAGTATTTTTGTTTAGTGCTTATTATGTGCATCACGTTTGTATGCTCTTTGAGTGAATAACGATGTAAATTAAACTCCATTAGGATTAGTAAGTTCCCTACTAGATCGTCTCATGTTGAGATCGAATCAAAATTATCGATCATTCTGTTATATGGATGTAGATATTGTCTCACTCTGAGGTTGTGTCATATGAGAATTTGTGTTGACCAAAGCCAAAGGCTTTGCTAATATTTCGTTTTGGATTAGAATGGAATAAAGCAAAATGATTTATCGTAGTTGTTGCACTCCTTTATTTTGTGAAACAACTTTCATTCGATGATATAATCGAGATTAGTTTCAATGTTAGTCAACAATGCTAATTATATGCTGATAGTAAAGTTACGTTATATTGATGATAGCTAGAAGTGAGAACTCAGGGTTGATATGGTTGCATCATTCGGGTTTTATTGTCAAATCTTGATGAGGACGTAATTTTGTGTAAAACGGATTGTAATTATAGATCCTTAGGATTGTGAAATCTTATAATAATAAGGATTTTTTACTTACAATTGCTTTTGTAGTAATGCAAATGGAGTTACTTTAGGAACAAAGCCAAAGACTTGCTTATTTTTGGTTTGGATTATGGTGGAATAAAGCGAAATAACTCATTATAGTTGTTGAGCACCTATTTATTGTGAAACAACATTCATATTATGCAATTCTTGATACATCTTTCATTATAGGACGCCAATGCTAATTATATGCTAGAGTTTGAGTTGTTTTGTTGGTTATTGTCAAGGAACCAACTCAACCAAAACCTAAGGTAATGGTTAGAGTCCCAAGATCGATTTTATACTAGAAAACACGTCCCTCACACGATTGCCCTTTGGGCTTGAAGTGTGGATGCAACTACGGGTTTCCTCATACCTGGTGCTTAGATATTCCACTAAGAAGGGAGGGGTGGTGAGATTTGAACCCATGACCTCCGGTCACATGACTCTGATATCATGTCAAGGAACCAACTCAACCAAAACCTTAAGGTGATGGTCGAAGTCCCAGGATCGATTTTATACTCTGTAACGGTTGTAGATAGGAACGAAAACTCATTATTGATGTGGTTGGCATTTATTCGGATTTGACCGTCAAGTCTTGAGGAAGTAATGTCGATGTTGCGTGATATATAAGTTTTAGCATATTGAGGAAGTGCTTTATTGACTGTATCAAGATTTATTCTTGTTCAACTTTTCCTAGCTACTACCAGAAGAATGTCGAGTTCACCCTGGTGGAAATCACTATAGGCTGTTGTTTTGCTTTCATATGATACTTACATGCTACTTCATTTGCCTGATATTTCGCCTTCTGTAGGTTGGAGCAAGCCACTGGTTTAGCATTTAGGTTTGTGATAGGGAGGTCAAAAGATGCCAAAAAGATGGCAAACCTTTTTCGTGAGGTGGATCAGTATAAAGACTTCATGCTGATTGACATCGAAGAAGAAAATGCTAGACCTGCTTACAAAACGTATATTGAACCTTTTTTATTTTATATTTTCTGATTGACATTATAAATTAATGAGCTTGACGTGTAGTACTGTATAAACCATATCTATTATCTTCTTTTGCAGGCTGGCCTTTTTCAAGGCCGCGTTTGAACTTTTCGATGCAGATTATTACGTGAAAGCTGATGATGATATATACTTGCGACCAGGTATGGTGCTTCCATATTCTTTTAATAGTGACACTGTCCTATTTTTTATAGACGAATTCCTTAATATTGTTTTCTTTTCTTCAGACAGACTTGCAACTCTTCTTGCTAAAGAGCGGACCAATCCAATGACTTATATTGGATGTATGAAGAAAGGACCCGTAATTACTGACCCCAAAATGAAATGGTGAGTATAAATCAATTTCATAATGTCATTCCACAAAATAAAATATTGTATTAGCAAACAGCTTCTCCAACCACCATCTCTCTTGAGAAGGATTTAAAAATGGGGCTATTGAGCGCTATATATGGAGGAAGATTCGAACTGATTATTTTCCTTGAATTTGTCATTCAGGTATGAGAGTCAGGGACACCTGATTGGAAACGAATTCTTCTTGCATGCATATGGTCCAATGTATATTCTGTCTGGTGAGGTGGTTGCATCGCTGGCTACTGCAAGGAATAACAGGTTTGACTCCTTCACTTCTGTTGCTCTGTTGAATCCATCGATCTTTTTGTATAGCAATCAACCCTTGCTCTTCTCCTTTTATGGTTTGAATTAACGGAAGTGGATTCTTAATATCTTTTTGTGCTTGGAGCAGTTTAGCTTGAAATACGACTTCATAAGTAAATAGCCCATATGATTTTAAGGGGTATCACCGTGATACTATCACCTAATGAAATGTTATCTAAATGGCTAATTAATGTTGACATTGTCAAAGTTGATATGATGTGAAAAATTGTAGATGTCATGTGGTAGTATAATCTCAACCTTTGAATTTATGCGTGAGAAAAAAGTTTGCTTGAGACTTAGGTTGGTAGCGTGGTGATAGATATTCAACCTTCTAACCTAGTGGACTCTGCTAATCGGGAAAAAGGTTTTGCAAACCAATTTGGGAGAAGAGGAGGAGAAATATTGAGGAAATATAGATAAAAGATGGCGGCCACTTTTCTATCTATGTTTATACCGTGTTTTTTTGCTCCAAGTTTTCCATTGCCGAAGCAAGTGATAGCCTAAGGGTGTGTTTGGATAAAGGGAAAGGGAGGGAAGGGAGAGGGAGAAGGTAAACTTCACATGTTTGGTTAGCAAAATGAGGTAGGTGGATTTGTAGAGGGAGAGATGACGGACCCCTCCATTTTCCTCCTACAAATAAAAAGTTCATCATTAATTGGCAAGATTTGAAGGGATTATGTCACCCTCACCTCCTTTTCTCTCACTTTCTCTCCCCTCTTTCTCCCTCCCCTCCCTTTCTCTCCATTTCTTTTTATCCTAACAAGGCGTAAGTCTTCTGAGGATGAGACTTAAAGTTAAAAGTTAGAATACATTCTTTCACGTCAGTGCACCTCTTATGTTTTGTACTCCTATCATTCATGAATAGCCAAAAGACTGCGGAAAGATAAGTAAATCTTTTATAAAGGAGAGATTTTGATTAGATGGAGCATGAAATATCTTATATGTTACTTGCTGATACCATGATGAAGTGCGGACTTACTTTACTATGTTTCGTAGTTGTTTCTTTCCTTCTTATAGATTGATTTGCTAATTAGCTGACGACGTTCATTCTATGATGCAGTTTGAGAATGTTCAGCAACGAGGATGTCACTATTGGCTCATGGATGCTTGCCATGAATGTCCATCATGAAGATAATCGAGCAATATGTGATCCTCAATGTACACCCACATCCATTGCAGTGTGGGATATACCAAAATGCTCAGGTGAGTCGATCTTGCTCTGTCTCTTTCTCTTGTCGTGAATAACATTTAACACTTCTTAATTCTCATATTATTGGTTAATATGGAGTATAGTGCAGTAATAATTTGCAGCTTTCACACATGACCATTACATTGTAGAAATACTTTCAGTAAGTGCTCACTGGGTATTTAGGTTGCTTAGAGCATGTAACTTGCGCTACCATCCATTAAAATTTCGAAATCTAGAGCAAATTAGGAAGTGCAAGCAGAGCTAGTTCGCGAGAACTTGAGACCGCATGCAAATTATGTGAAGTGCATTATATATGTTGGGATTACAAGCTTTGGTTCGTTGGTTAGTGGTTTCCTTGTGACGTAGATAGGAAAATGTTTTTAAGTCTAACCATGAGTCCATGACTATTATCCATCGTAAAGATCGATCTCTGATATTTGCTTTGGTAGACCAATTAGCCTCTCTTTTCAGCGGGCTGATTCATATGGAAATTCAGATAGTGAGCATCGGCTTAGCCATCATGCCATATTATCCCATGTTTAATATTGGATGATTTACCTCTAAAACTAAGGTTTTTTCTGATAGTGTGTTTTGAAGGGAAGTGAGAGGAGTGAAAGGAATGTGTGTAATTTCCTTGTTTGGATAATAGATCGGGAGGGAAATGGAGGGATCTATTTTCCATTCTAGGTGACGCGCCAAATGATGCTAATAAAAGAGATTTCGGGATCTTGTTATGCAGGTCTATGCAATCCAGCAACAAGGCTAGAGGAACTTCACCAGATTAGCCTTTGTTCCAAGAGTCCCACACTCCCTCCTGATGAAGACGATGATAGATAAGCGTCTCTTCTCAATTCTTACGCTCTATCAACTAATTTATCAATTGGAACCGGATTCATTGAACCCGTTCCTTTTCACTATGAGTATTTAATCAGCTATCTTCCTCGAGGCAAGCTATATTTACTTCATTCGTCCAACAATATATGTCGCTTATGCCGGTCAAGGTTCAATTGTGACCATCACAACTTTGACCCCAACTAATTTTAGGGTCAAAATTTGTTTATACTAAGTTAAGTGACAGATATAATTGGACGGACGCTGTATTTCCAAAGCAATTATTCTCTTTATTTTTTTGTTATTTCATAGTAAATGTACACTTGTGCATTTTCTTCCCTATTGTGATGAGTGAATATGTAAGGTACAGAGAATGATCAGAGAGATGTAGAATAACTTGTTACTACCACAGATTAATTTGTTCTTGTGTATCGATATTCAGTGTGAACGATAAAACATGTATGTTTTTGATATTAGATGGCACATAAATTCCTACTTTATTCTTTGATGATCATCGCCCCCTTATATACATTTGCAATTGCACTAATCCTTGTTTACTTGCCTGAAAATAACATGTAATTACAGAGGCACTATTAGAAGCATAGATAGTTGGGGAAGTCTTTGTCGCCCGGAAAGATAAGAGCAATTATAACCAAGGATAATAACATATCTAAAATATGAGCATGATTTTTGTGAGATCGTCTTTGCTTATAAAAGCACAGAATTCTTTTGAAAAGAGGTTAATAGAGGTCACTTATAATTTAGTTAGTGGGAGTTTGGGACTGTCTCAACGTAAGACGTGTGACGGTCTCATACGAGAATCTGTGCTGAATTATTAGTATTTGTTTCAGTGGACATTTTTGCTGCATGATGACATTGCTGATGTTGTGATATGTGGATAATGCAAGCAACTTTTGTATGTAATGTGTGGTTTTAGGCTGGCCAACATTTCTGTGTGCTGTGTGGATAAGCAAACACCAAATTGCATGTTTTTTCAGTAATGCTCCGAAAGTGAAGTAACTCTGGAGATCTCAGCTTGCTTGTGTGCTATAACATTTCATTTTGATGAGCTGAGGTTTGGATCGAGTTATTTTGGTGTCATAAATATTGGTAAATGCTAGTAGTAACTAATATAACTATCGAAGATTAAGTTGGTCCGGTGGGGCGGGCTGGGCCTTCAACAGTTCAAGGGCAGGCAGGGCACGGCTGGCAATCGAAACTTGACATGTCCTCGGCCCTTGTTAGAAGCGAGCCTTGTCGGGCTGGTCCAAAAGCGACCTTTTAGGCAGGCTGAATTGAGCTAATCCGCATTGTAACGATTCTTTTTCTCCTTTTTTCTTTTTGCAAAATTCAGAAAGTGGTTGATCTTGGGATGACCTTGAAACAAAATGCGACTACATAGTGAAAAGAGAAAAATATGGTTAAAGTTATCGTTTTGGGGATCGTAATTAAGAGTATTTGTGAAATAGACGCGGAGTTATTATATATCAATCCTTTTAGTTTTATTTAGTGACAGTGTTCGACGCGAGAATGAACGATATTTTTTTAGGACATGAATTAAATGAAGTGCTTCAAATAATAAATGTTATAAAACATTAAAGGCAGAATGCCATCATCATATTAATGGCAAATTTTGGAGGCCAAATTTACCCTTGAGCCTCTGGAAGTCCATTTTCGCGTAAGACGGTTTAACGATATTAAAAGAATGACCATATTAAAATAACGTAAATGTGTGATCGTCTCAGATAAACATTTGTGCTATTGCAATAAGCTTTTTATACCCATGATCTTCATTGTATTACCATGTAACCGTAAAACTTAATCGATGATTTGTTTTCTTTTTTCTCTAAGATATTACTTTGTTATTATTGTATGGTAATCGGCTCTCCATTATACGGAGTATAAAACAATAAATATCATTACATTTTCGTGGAAACAAAAAAAAAAAATCAATATATTAAAATCATATGTTGTTGAACTTTAGAAAACTACAACAAACCACTCCATCAGTTTTTCCTAATTGTTACTCCTCCATTCAAATTCAATTTGTGCACTTGCATACTTGTCGACACGCACTTTGCAACGATAACATTTATAGTTTTACGTTATAAAAAAAATTATAAAAATTTGATATTAATATTGTATTTAAGAAGACAAGTCTAATAAAATCACATATGACTATTATTTTATTTATATATTGAACGAAATATCGAATATTCTCTAAGTTGATGAATAGTATCGAAAAGTGAAATCCACATAATTGATTTGAATAGAGGGATTAAGCCCCAAAAGCATGGGTATAGTGTACTCCACACAAAGAGGATCTTCACATTGAGTGCCGAAGTGAACCACCTCACCAATACTTATGGTTGCAAATTTGCAATGAGTCTAGCTTAACGGTGTTTAGCAATAAATAAGTCTTTCTTTAGACAGATATTATCCAGTCTTAAATTTAAAACGGATCAAATATCATTTACTTGCACATAAGAGACAAGCCATTTGCATCTTTCAACGCATTTAGTTTTTGTCTTTATGCTAAGTACATGATGCATCTCAAACTTACGATGGATAATCCGTTTTAAATAAAAAATTTGTGTTTAGCAATTTGCTGATTGCGTATTGCAGTGTCTTGTAGTATAGTTGGTCGGGTTAAGCTGAGTTGAGTTTAGTGAATGAGTTTGAATCATTTACGATAATATAGCTCAAAACTATTCGTCAAGCATCTAATGAATGAGATTTATTTGAACCTAAAGTTGAACATGTTCGGTATTTTTTGTGTCCGAACATACACTCGTGTGGTTTCTAACTCCATTGCTTCATAGTCCTTAACAAGCACTAACCACGTTTCGTTGATGCGAAGTCAATTTAATCACATACTTAATTGAATAATTATGGACATTTCGCCAAGCCTTTTGAAGCGATTATAAGCCCATAACTTATAATTACATCTTCTATTCGAAATCGTTAAATAAATCGGACTTACTACAAAGACAAAATTAAGCTGAATAACGAACGATACAATTAATAAATCATTATTTTCCATTTGTTAGTGTGGCACTTCATACACATCCAAAATCCCATGTAGGAGTAACAAGTTAACAACTAAAGTAGTCAATTATCATATTTTTCCTCCAAATAATAAGGAGATAAATAATAAGTCAAAAATAAATATTTTCCTCAATTAGAAATTTTATGAGGTGAGAAATTGAGATAAGCTTAATGTGACACAAAATCTGCCAACACATAAAGAATTCCACCACCAAAACAAACAAAAATGTCATAATTTTTTCTTTATCTTTATTCACAAATTAATTTAATTTATGATGATATACAAATAAATAAATTAATAAAAAATAATATTTATATGGGATTTTTTTTAAGGTGTTGCTCTTCTTAGCAATCTATCAGAAATGTGATCCACTTAAAACTAATCTCTTGTCCTACAATTTCATCCAATCATCTCTCCAAAGGTTTGGCTTACTTTTATTTTTTTTAGATTTTTCTTACGTGAGTCCACTGAATGAATGTTTAAAATTTAAGAATTAAATTATTAGAAAACATTGTCGTGAAAAAATAGAAGAATTATCAACTTTTGTTATTTTCAATAGGAGATTATTTTTAATTGTCTTAGTTTTTAGATGCTCATCGTGAATCTCATGGACACACGTTAGAAAAACTATATTATTTTTTCTTACCTAATAAGATAATTTATAATTGCTTTTAGATCAATTTTCGGTTCCTTATGAGACATGCAAGTGGGTGAAAAGTAAGGTGTAATTTTTAATTTGAATTTTAACATAAATTTACTTAGAATAAAAAATGTAAAAAATTAATGAATTATTACGACAGAGAAAAACGTAAAAATATAGATAAATCAGAACCGACTAAAAGTGGTTAAATTTTTAGTGATTGGCACGTAGGCAAGCAGTGTCTTTTTCTAAAGTTTTGGTGGTACAAACAAATCATATCTCTCACAAGTTGCATCACCACCAACCATTTTAGCTCACTACAACACTGACATTTTTATTTAGTCTAGATTTCAGATGTACACACTCCATTCAATATCGAACACATCATTCTATTTTATCACACAATTTATAAATTAAATATCTTTAATATTATATTATAGAAAAATATAAAAGTTTGATATTATTATTGTAATTCTAGAGACGAACTTAACAAAATCCCACATGACTATATTTACTTTTATAGATTGTCGAGAATAATCGATTTACCTTTGAATTGTGAATAGCGGAGGATGGGTTTGGTCTTGAATGGAGGAAGTATTAATTAATTTCAGATTTATTTTTTTACTAGTATTGCATTATTATAATTTCACCAACATTAAAATTTATGAACGATTTTTTTCGAGATGTGTCTATAATATAGTACTGTACACTTTAAATAGCTGTAAATATATAAAATAGACAAAAACTAATGTAAACTTGTTAAAATGATTGAATATTTTCAATATGTTTATATATCAAATTTGAACGTGTCTAATTAACTGAACACACGTTATTAAACTTGTTTGACTAAATATTTTTTGTTTGTTACCATGCCCAATAAACCATAAATATATGCAAGTTTTTAGGAAAAGAGGTTACTAGGGTCATTTTGACGTCGTTAATTTCAAACCTAATCACGAATACCACCTTTCAACCATTTTTTGAGTTTAAATTGAAATCGAACCGAATTAAAGTAAGAAAAAATTGCATTGAAATAACCTGAACTAATTTAAACCCAACCCGGAAATAAATAGAGTCCTTGATATCACAATAAATTAAGGGACGTGATCGGCGCAGTCCAAAGTTTAATCGGTGCAGTCCACCCCTACCCCACCCCACACTCCAACGTACCATTTTTTTTCCATCTTTTATTTTAATTTTTTTCTTTAAATCTCACTTTTTTATTTTTTTTTTACTTCTTTCACATGTGTCATTTAAATTATTTCACACTTTTTTCATTATTTTAATTATTATAAATAGACAACAATAATAGCAAGCAGCTTCGAGTATTTGAAAAATTTTATCATACTCGAAAAATTGTGAATTATCTATCTCTTCAGACGAAAAATTTTCTAATTCAATAATCGGCTTCTAAAAAATAAAAAAATATTATAAATAATTTTTCTAAGAAAAAATTTAACTCAAGTAAAGGAAAAAGTAAATTAAAAAAAAAAGTCAAAAAATTGAAGTCAAAAAATAAAAAAAAATAACAAAAAAAAAAATCAAACGTAAGCCCCCACACACCCCACTCCACACCTGCCGCCCTTCAGATTGCCGCCCCTCATCTCGCCGCCGCCCCTCCACCCGCCATCCCTTCAACTTTAAAAACTTAAATTAAATAAAAATATGAAAAAAAACATAATAATAAAGTAACTAAACTGATCTTTATTCGAATCGAAATCCATTATAGCAAAATAATTGTGTTTTCAAATTGATTGAATTCGAGTTAGTATGTTATTAATTTATAAATAATTTTCATAGGTTTAATTAGGGATGAGGGGTAAATTTGTCCAAAATAAAAATTGAAAATAAAAATCTGGACTAAGCCGAGTAAAACAACAAGGACTGCAAAAATTAAGTTCGTAATTAATAAGCATTTGCTAGACTTTTTTTTTTTATAACAATTCTAAAATTATTGTTAATTGCTCCAAATTATTATTATTATTAGTGTAAAAGTCTCTTTCATAATCATCATAGATAGGCACTAATTTTAGGTGAAGAACTACATTGCATTCTTTTTTCTAATCACAATTCAGCTAATTTCGTCTTTATTGTACGTGTATAAAAATTACTTATTTTTAATGAGCAAAATTTATTCCTTAAAACATTTTCATTAGGTGACCACTTTAAAGATGTTCATCAAATAAAATAATACTCCATATATTTATTATTCAACGATTATTTTAATGATCTACCTCAATTTTTACTCTCCCATCATCAACCACTTTTAACTACTTAAAATAACTCTATCATACAATCGAAAATGAAAGAAATGAACTTTTGCCCAATAATATTTAATGGGGAATATTTGAGATTACTCCCTTATAAATACACTTTTTCTAAAATTACTCCCTTTTATAATTTTTTTTTTGAAATTACTCCCTTATAAAGTACTTTTGATCTAAAGTTACTCTTGGGTTACCACCGATTCCGAAGTGTGGGAGACAAACAAATAATCCCATACTTAGAACTAATTCCGAGTTGAAGACGAGTTTTTTTGGGGAGGGAGAATCGAGTTTGAGTGAATAAAAAACTGAGTTTGAGTGAATAAAGAAATAAATTTGAGTGAATATAGAAATGAGTTTGAATAAAGAAACGGAAATAAATGAATTGTTGGGGTTTGTTCTAAACAAATAAGTATATATATGGAGGGGTAGATTGGGTAATTCCACTTTTTTTTGATCGGAAATGAGTTTTGGGAGCAACTTTAGATCAGAAGTATTTTATAAGGGAGTAATTTCAAAAAAAAATTATAAAAAGGGAGTAATTTTAGAAAAACTGTATTTATAAGGGAATAATCTCAATTTTTTGCTATTTAATGGCATAACCTTGTGGTCATATCACAACCCCTGATCATGACTTGGTTTTTACTTCTTTCACTTTTTACTGGTCATTATCAGGATCGTAGTTAGATTTTAGAGCTTCATGTTCTAAAATTGATCATGAGGCCCTTAAAAATTGTATAACAAGAATTAACCAAAGAAAATACTCTGTAATATACATGCTATTTGAAATCAAAATATATCTCAATAACATCTATGCCAATTTCATCATTTTAACATTTTAAAAAAATTAGAATTCTAAAAACGTTAAAATTCAATATTATGAAACTTAAACGTATAAGGCTCTACAAAATTAGGGGTCCCAATTTTGAGAAAACTTTGAGCACCCTAAAATATCTGGTCATTACCATCCCACTTTTAATTTTTCACAACGGGGATGGTCTATCTTAATAACATAACGTATGTTTTGGTTACAACAGAATGTTCTCGAGTAGACTTTAAATCACTTACGGAGTATAAATGAAGTTGGATAGTTGTTTGGCCGACAAAAGTTGATTGACATAGAAAATTGCTTTCAAATTTTTGAATAAGACGATGATATATAAAATATGTATTTATTTGTAGAAGATTTTATATAAAATATAAATTTTACGAGAGGTTGACTCATTGTATTAGACATATTTAAAAATAACTAAATTATTCCGAAAAAATAATTTAAATCGTAAAATTGAAAAGTAACTTTATTATACTTAAAACGTAACTATGTTATAAATTACAACTAACGTAACGATACTACAAAAAAAATTATAATTTGTGCAAGATAAACCCTAAAACGAGAAACCATTCCCAATTTGAAAATCACTTAGGTAAAAAATCTTATATAACTATGTGAATTTATATTTTAAATAAAAAAGTTCAAATAAAAATTAATCGATCACTATAATTATGTCTATATGTCAATCTATTCAATTTCTCATCACTTTTTCCAAACCAATGATCGTCTTTTTTTGTATATCTTTATTTCGCCCTTGTTTGCAAAAAGACACTTCAAAAGTAATTAAATCGTATTTGTAAAGTAACTTAAATGCAATAATTAAATCGTATTTTCTCCTTTTCTATTGATAAATTCATTTTTTGTGAAATAAATGAATGTGCGGAATATGTAACTTTGAGAGTTTGACATTTAAAACTAACTATAAATTTTTGATAAAACTTTTCTTGTGTTAAATTAACATAAGGTCAATTTACACTATGATTGCCTCTCAAAAAAAAAAAAAAAAACTACACTATGATTGAGTTGAAAACTTATTTTGGTATAACCCAAGCAAAAATAATAAATTTTATGTCTCGTGTATATATGTATCATTTAATTTGTGTCATTGGCTTATTTTTCAAGACACATCATATTTTGAAGAATTTATTCTCTAGAGGTCAATTCTTCATCTAGTTATCACGATTAATTAATGAAAAGATTTAAGGGTCCCAAAAAATTTCCTTATAAATAAACAATACTCCGTAAGTCTTATATAAGACGGGTCGACCCGTCTTAACCTTAAGACGGGTCGGATCCCACCCACCCAATTAAC
>JAUEKU010086061.1:0-13227 GCA_032274805.1 Gypsophila paniculata
CCCCCCCCCCCCCCCCCCCCCCCCCCCCCCCCCCCCCCCCCCCCCCCCCCCCCCCCCCCCCCCCCCCCCCCCCACGCCATAGAAGGGAGAAGCAGGCCCACTCTAGTCTATTACTCCGTATGAGTAATGAGGAGAGTGCATAATTGAAACACCCAAAAGACAAACAAAACTCACTGGCTTCTGGTCTGGTAAACCAAACCTGCTCTTTTATCTCTCTCGATCTGGAATCAGAAAGAAGATGCGGTTGATATAGTACAACCACCACTCCAACAACCGCTTTCCCTTTCATCAACCCCACTCTTTCACTCTCATCATCTTCACTCATCCCCTTTTCTAATTAATCCCCTCTCTCTCTTTTTTTAATCCACCAACAAGGATTCCATTCATTCATTTCATTCCCACTTGTTTCTTTAAAAATGCCGGGGATAGTCTCAGCCAAGACTCCACCCCCCACCCTCACCCTGCCAATGCCCGACACCACCACCAGTCCACCACCACCACCACCACCATCCCCCAGATCCGACTCGCGTCATCGTCCAGGGTCAACTCCCCCGCGCCACCACAAAAGCGGACCCCATCGCCGTCACCCTTAACCTCAAGGGCCAAGCCCTCCCCGGATCGGACCTCCGCCCTTGACAACCCAGATCTGGGGCCCTTCCTGCTGAAGGTGACACCATCGCCTCCGAGATGGGCCCAACAAGGCCCTCGACTACGCCATCCGGGCCTCCAAGTCATTCGAGAGGCAGGGAGAGCCCAGCTTGGACCTGGTCATGAGCCTCCATGTGGTGCACTTTTACTAGTAGTGAGGTTGGGGACAAAAGATGGGGGATTCCCAAGTGTGTAGGGACCATGTGGGTGTTAATTTTCAAGGTTATTTGTATATGACAAATTAAGAGAGGTGTTTGTTTGTTTTTTTTTTTTTTTCCAATTGACCCAACGGGTTACCCATGACCCGACCCGACCCGACCAGGGTATTTTCGGGTTATAAACGGGTCGGGTATTTTTTGGGTTCGGGTTTAAAATACCGGGTTTTTGCGGATCATTTTCGGGTAGGGTTTCGGGCGATTTTACGGGTCGGGTCAATTTTTAACAGGTCTAGATCAGTCTGATACCATATGTTGGTATTCAAACAATTAGAGAGGGAGAGAAAAACATTAAACGAATAATGGAGAATTGATTAATTCAAGTGTTGAAAGAAATTGTGTATACAAGGAGTGTTTATATACTAGTTTCTCATCTAGCTACCTCTAAGCTAACAACCTTAATTAACTTTCAACTATATTGACTAACTACGTACCTTTTGTAACTAATTATAACTGCTTCTAACAACTTTTCTTCTTGGTTATTTTACAACTCCAACATTATGTAACACACACTTATAACCTTGGAAATCCAATAGCCAAAAACTATTACGAGTAATTCATAAAATGAATGCCTTAATTTCCATTTTAATAAGTTCTAAAATAAAAGGTGAAAAGTCACTTATCAAGTAACCAAATATTATAACTTTCATCATTTCAATATCATTTTTTATTCATGAACTTATAGTATATCATATTATATAAATTAATCAAAAAATTTAATGTGTGTAGAATTGCATCCCAAGCAGGCGCAAAAATGGACGATTATTGAGATAAGATCAATTGGTTAATTAGACTTGAAGTTAGCTTTAATCAACAAAGACAATCATATATCTTACGTACTAAATGTGACGAAGCTGTGAGTAGGCCCAGTGGGCCATGGCCCGGGTACGTTTTTTGAATATAAGAAATATTAGCTTCTGTAACAACCCATTAGGATGTAGTGGCAGAGATGGCTGTTGCTTTGCTTGTGTTGTTTTAGCAGTGTTGCCACAGGTCAGGGGTTCAATTTGTTTAGTGGGCAATTTTTTGTCTAATTTTCCACATAATAATTGTAGGTCTTTTATCCTTTTAGTTGTTTCTTACTCGTACTCATTACGGAGTAGTATTAGTTTTGCTCTCACACTTGGAAGTTCATAGTAAATTATTTTTTCTAATTTTGTTAACTACTCCTTTAATTAATAACTGTATAATGAATGCTAATTATTTGTACTAATTATAGATATAGTGTTTAAACAAAATTATAACTCACCTTAATTAAGAAATAATGTCAATTTTCAACTGTTTTTCCAAAGATATCTAATATTTTTTCCAGTTTTATACTGTATATGTTTTTCCCTTATTTTATTTTGAGTATGTATTTTTAGGTGTAATTGCACTATGACCTCTCACAAAAAGGGGCATATAAACACTATTATCATTATTTTATTAGACACTACTATCATTATTTTGTACTATCATTTGTAAAATGATATATTTCATATTTGTGTAAATCATTGTTGGTAAAAATCAAATATAAATAGCATCAATAGGTTGAAAACGGTATTTGATTTTAATATGTAAATGTTGGACAATAACTTTTAAATTTCGGCCCGGGTGGTATTTTGATACTGGCTTCGTCCCTGCGTACTAACTAATGTTTTGGGTTAATGATTTCAAATCAAGTTAAAGAGAAGATAATATGAACAAGTTATAAACATCAACAAGATTACTATGTATTTTTATTCCTAGTAACGAACGTAGATTATCTAACAAGGATTTGCACTTGTTTGGAGGTATTTCGATGACATATATTTTGAAAGCATATATGTATGATACTAGCCAAAACAAGTTATACAATTCAAACACTTCGTAGTTTATCTATATAGACAAAAACAAATTTGCCACCAACCATTGTTATATATGTTGCTGACAATAAAAAACAATTGTTGATGGTCTAATTGATTTACCCTTATCATATTAGGAGTTAACTAGTCACCTTCCAAAGCTAGATTTTGGTTTAGGTGTTTTCGGGATCGATATAGTTATCGAATTCACTTAGATCTTCAAACCCGTCTTCACCCTATAAAGACACCAACCCCATGGCACATGCATAAGAGAAGAGTAAATAGTTAGGGTCGGTTTTATTTAATTAAACTTTAAATTTAATTAAGAAAAGATGACGAGTGTTGTGTTGTGTTTTTGAGAGAGTATGAAGAGTGTTTGTTTATGAAAGTGTAATAAATGAAATTGGTAGTAATGGTATTTCCCTTATGAATGTTCTAATGGTCTTAACCCCTTCTTTCCCTCAAAGCTACTCCCTCCGTTTAAGACCAAACCCCCCATTATGTTATGGTCCAAATGCCGATACACGTTTTGTAACCTCTATATTTTTTTATATATATTATAAAAAATTATAAAATTTTGATATTCTTGTTCTATTTATTAAGACGAATTAAACAAGATCACACATGACTATATTCTTATTTATATATAGCACACAATCTCGAACATTCTCCAAATTCTTGAATAGTGCTAAATAGTGTTATGGTGTGTTTGAACTAGAATGGAGGGAGTACAAGTTTGAGTTTGACCATTAATCTTCATAGAGAATCGAGCCGAAGAAATGCAAGTGATGATCCAATTACAAAACTGAGATCAATCATAATCATATTATTGCTTTTAAAATTGGGTTTTGTATTTGAAGTAACTTCTATAGTAATTTAATTTTTTCAGAAAAAAAAAAAATCAGAGATAAGATAATACATGAGGTCATATTATTTTTTCTAATTGAGTGAATATTATTTTTAATCTTGATTTATTTATATTATTTACTTAAAAGAGATTATTTCTAAAGATAAAAAAAAGTGAAGGCTTGAAATATTTTATATAGAAAAGTACTATAAATTATTGTATGTTTAGTTTGTGTCCATAAATAAATAAATAAATAAAGAAGTTCACAAATTAAAAGATATGGAAATTTTGTAATAGGTTTTTGGAGGGAAAACTTTTAATGAGATGCTCACGCATAAACAATTGCTTTGTAAATAGTTTCTGATTTAGTATAGATAGGGAGATTAAGGAGTCGGAAAATAAAATATCAAATGATATTCTCTTCTAAAACTTGCAAGAATCAATAAATACTTGATTTTTTAAAAATCTCGTCCTTAAATATTTTTCCATCTCCATTACGTGTGTCTAGTAGAACAACTAATTAACCCTAATGCATAAAAAACTTATATCTCCATAACCAACAAAAATATTATCTCATACTTCCTCTTTATAAAAGCAAACCACAAACCCTAGTGATTTTCTTTAACCCTAATAACATTATCATTTATCTACAAAATTCAATTAATTAATAATTCACACATAATAAGTAGGCAAACATGAACACGAAGAAATCAACGTTGTCGTCGTTGATTGATTGCTTACCACAAGAGTTATTATGTGAAGTGTTGAAAAGGATTCCTACGGAAACTTTGTTGAAATTGAGGTTTGTTTGCAAAACATGGAACTCTATTATTTGTGATACTAATTTTGCACAATTACACGTTCAACAATTTCGGATTAATTCAAAATATATATTGTCGTATGAGGTCCAATATAGACCGAGATTGTACGTTCGAAGTAGTGAAACTTTTAATGTTACTAAGAATTTTAGTGCGGATAAATTCCTCCAAGGTATACAAACATGGCCTATAGTGGGCCATGTTGACGGTGTTTTGTTGATCCACATGAGTATGAATAGGATCAACGAGGGAAGGAATGTGATTTTTTTGTGGAATCCGACGATTGGGAAACTCGTAGACGTACCGCCTTATAAATCGTTGGATAAAAGTAGGAATGTTAATTTCGGGTTTGGATTTGATTCTGTGAGTAGGGAATATAAGGTCGTGGCTGTCAATTTGAAGTATTTTAAGTCGAAAACCAAGGTTTATAATCTCGATTCTCGCAAGTGGGCGCCACCTAAAGAGAATAATCTTTCAATGGATAATGTTTTATATCTATCGAAATACTCACGTACCTTGAATTTTGAAGGCGAGATTTATTGGCTTGCGAGCGCTAAGGAAAAAAAGGTGAAGAATAATTTGACCCATGGTCTTTGTTTTGATTTGTCAAATGAGGCATTCACTTGCTTTGAATTGCCCGACACAAGGCCAGCACAACGATGGAGGCGTCTGTCGATCCTACATGACTCACTTGCACTCGTAGACTATTTTGGAGTTGGATCCGTTAAAGTTGGACATCTTTGTGTATGGGCAAGGCCAAGGAACGCGTCAAAGTCAAAAGACTCTTGGATCGTGTTATTTAATTTGGATTTCGAAAGGAAATCGCCCGTTTTTATGAATGTCAACGGCGACGTCTATCTACGCTCGTCGAGAGCGATACATGTCTATGACTTGGAAACGCAGACGGAAAAATACAAAATGGCAAATTGGATCGGGGAATATGCGCCGTGTAAAAGTTTCATTGATAGTTATACAGAAAGCTTGGTTTTGTTAGGGCAACCACCCAACAATAGTAAATTGTTCTACTTAACTTGTAATGCTTTCAAATACAGGGGCCGGGCAGACCCGTGTGTTAAAATGGGATAGGAACTGCTACCGAGTTGAGATCATGTGTCCCACTTTTATATCGCATCTCATATCTCATTATGTTGTATTTTTGACACATGATCAAAATAGTGATATAATTATTAACTAGTTTTATGCCCGTGATACTCATGGATTCTTATTATTATTTTGTTATTATATATAATTTTTATGTTTATGATATTTTTGCTGTATTTTATCCATATTATGGATGCGTTATTTTTTTAAAATATATGTTATTGTATAATACTCCGTATTAGTCATCTAGCATTCTGTATGGAGTATAAATTAATAAAAGGTTACTCGATAACATTAGATTTAAAGATACAACCATAAATTACAATTATACAAACATCTAGTTTTAGCCATGTCAAACGGGTTATTCGGGTGGGTTATGGGTCACGTAAATACGGAATCAGGTAATACAGGTTGGGTGTATTTCGAGTTTATACGGGTCTCGGGTCAGGTAAAGGTTGAAATACGGGTCGAAAAAATACTCTCTTGCTATTTATTTTAACAATTTTATCAAAGAAAATATTTTTTTATTAAAATAATTAAATTTAATAATATTATTAACTAATAATACCATCATATTTGTAATTTACAAGTCTTAATTAACAATAATTATTAAAATTAATTATAATTTAAATATTTTTATTATTTAATAATAACTTCAAATAATTAGTTTAATCATATTTTAATCTATAGTTATTTTATATTGTTGAAAACAATGAAAATTATTCTTGGTTTAATATAATATCTTACGTGTTTATCGAATAAATTAACTTTGTGTTTCATTTTACAAGTTATGTTTGAGTCGCTATTGAGTTAATTTTGGCGAGATTATTAAATAATTTTATAAAATCAACAAATAGGTTTGCCGTTTGCTAATTATTCATTATATACAAAACTAAATTTTTTATTTATTAAACATTTTGATCTTTAAAATTATTTAATAATATTTTTTTAAATAATAAAGGATGTTCATTAATTGTTGAGCGAGTGTATTACACTTTCATTCTTAAAATGATAAACTCATTGTAAGAGAGAGTGTAATACACCCCCACATTTAAACCCTCTAACTCCTTTTCAATATTATATATAAATATCGACAATAAATAAGTACATATTAAATATGAGCTACTTTCACATTTCATCGTGGATTTTTTAGGATTTGACAAGTTCAAAAGCCCCAACATGTGGAGTGATCTTCCTTCAAGAGCTTTAATTTAACATAGAAAAAGTTGTACTAACACTTTGGTATTCTTCATGTGAAAAAGGATATTTGTATACTTAAATTCACCATTTGTAAATATTGTGTCATGTTAATTTCGATGATGACCAGTAACCGGTATGTAATGGTGGAACTTCAATCGCGGGCTGTAAAATTGACACAACTCAGCACAATTCAAGCATAGGCACGGTCTAGACACGACGATATAGTAAATTAACACAGCCTATGTTACGATGGGTCACGGGCCGCACCTAGGTTCAAATTTTTAAACATTTGAGGTCCAATCCTAACATAATATATGACAGCCAATTAGGCGATCCGATGATCATATGAGAATAAATTTAATTTTTATACTAGACACAATAAAATCTTAATAAAAAATTTCAAATTTGGATAACATAACCGGTGATAAGACACGACCCAATTCTGTCCTTAACTAGACGAGTACTAACTTAATAGAAAAGGGTACGACCTTTACAAAATAAATAAGAAGGAGAATATGGACTACCGATGGCTGTCCAATTCAGCACCCATCATCAAAGGAGACAACTTAAGATTCTTCACGGCCAGAATAACTTTTTTTTTTTTGTTTTGGAATCCGGCCAGAATAACTTTTTCATTTTCAGCAAAGCACTCTAGCTAAGGTGGCATCTATTTTTATACTCCCTCCAATCCACTTTGTTTGTTCCATATCTCTTTTTGGAAGTCAAACAATTAAAACTTTGACTGTGTATAATGCAAAATGTATAAATAATTTTAATATGATAATAAAATATTTACATTTGTCATTAAAACGTCTTTTATAAAATTACAATTTTAACAAAAAAAATCGCGTATAGATCGAGAAAAATACGGTCAAAGTAGCGCATTGGAGACCGTGCAAAAAGTAAATGGGACAAAGAAAGTGGTGTGGAGGGAGTAGTCCATATTTCGTGTCTCGCTTTTATATCTCATCTCATATTTCATCGTATTACTTTTTTGACACATTGATGAAACATATAAAATTTGTTGAGACGTCAGGAAAAAAAAAAAAAAGGTGAATGAGATAAAAAAAAATAAAAAAAATTTCAACCAATTTGTGACTCTCGAGAAAAACTTAAATTATTAAACTGCAATTTTCGACCTATTTACTTTTCTTTTATTTTTTTCCGTTCCTGAAAACATATTCCCCATCCATTTAATTAAATTTGCAAAAGGTTGAATTTGAGAGGGTATTCGAAATGGAAATTCAACCTTCCTAAAATTAATTGGCAATAGTTGATGGGTCAATACACATGGTGGACAGACCTCTGGTTCAACACCAACATGAGATAACTTTACATTTAGATCGAGTCTTATATATTCTGACACGCAGTATGTTCGGGTTTGAGTGGCTATGTCTGCGTCTGCGGGCTCGCCCCACCACGTAGATTTTATATTTATACTCTCCTTGTGTAGGATGTCTAAGTTCTTCTGTAGTTGACTTGTTTTTGTACACTCCTTACTTTATTCTCTAGGTGTTTTAGTTGCTATGTTGACTTTTCTCCTTCTGGACTGTGGTGCCTTCTCCAACATTTTTTTCATTATATCATACGTGTTAAAAATTTAAAAATTATTGGGATGTTCACGGTATTCTTGAGTTTTATAATTTTGTCCATAATATTCCTCTTTTTTGATAAAAGTATTAGACTGATCAAAACTCGTGATTCCGAGTTCCGAATACGACAATTTTTTTTTAAAATAGTAGATCTTGAAAAGATTTCGATTTTTTAAAAAAAAAACTTGGTATTCCGAACTCGTAGTCACGAATTTTAATTGGTCAAAGTTTTTTTTACCGAACGAACTTTAACTTACCATGTCTCCTTCCCACGAGTTCCGAATACGAAAAATCTTTTTTTTTTTCAAACTGAATATCTTGTCAAGTTCTACGATTTATTAGAAAAAATGTGTTAATTTATGAACTTGTTGCTACAAGTTATATGCATTTAAAGTTTTTCCGCTGAAAATAGGGATATTGTGAAAAAAATTGCAAACCTCAAGGGTATCGTGGGAATTATCCCAAAATTATTTGAATAAAATATATAATATGTCTTAGGTAAAATAAGTTTCATTATTTTATATGAAAAAATGTGAAAGATATTAAAAGGATCCTACATTTGATGTACTACATCAAATTCTTTTTTTTTTGGGTTTAATTATTAACTTTTTGAGTATTTTTGTAAAGAGTCAATACAACTCAAATTCTTTACAAACAAAACTCAGAAACTTAGAGTGTGATGCAATACATCGGATGTATGATCTACTTATTGGACAGCGCATGCGGACCTTGGGGTAAAAAAGAGGGGGGCTAGAATTGAACTCTCGACATCTAGGTTGGTAGATGAGTGTCCTTGCCACTAGAACAAGCCAATGTTTGTGCACATAATAAGCATGAAATCATATATTAGGGGGGACCAGGCCCAGGCCCAGGCCCAATAAAGGGAAGCTCCGACACTGATTGATAGGGATGTCCATCACTCATCATGAAGGGGAGTGGGTTAATGCCTTATTGTGTCTTACTTTTAAGGGATATTTTCCACGGTACCTTTGAGGTTTGTAATTTTACTCATAATATTCCTATTTATTTTTATAAAAAGTCTTTGACAGGCAGAAACTCGAAGCTATGAATTTAGAACACGTCAATTCTTTTTTTCAAATCGTGGATCTTGACTAGATATTCGATTTGAAAAAAAAATCTTCGTATTTGGAACTCCTAATCACGAGTTTTGATCGGTCAAAGTTTTTTCACCAACCGAATTTTGACTGACCATATCTCCTGAACACGAGTTCCGAATAAAAATTTTTTTGGAAAATTCTACGTGGTACCTCTGTGTATTTTGAAATTTTATGCCGTATCACTCACGTTTCAAAATTATCAATGATACCCTTGAACTTCATAAATTGTTCTCAACCATGTCCTAATTATTCTTTTCCGTTCAAATTTCCGCAAATTGGTTACAATTTTATCATCATCGTTTTAACAACAATCTTTTTCATTATTACGCGCATCTATACCTATTGTTCATCTTCTTTCTTCACAAAAATTGGAAATCTAATTAATTTAGTATACCCACAAAAAAACCAAAATCTAAGAGAACAAATCTATTTTTTTTCAAACTTTCTATATTTCTATAGTTGTAAAAGGTCAGACTAATAAAATTTAGCATGATTTGTTCTCGATATTTTTTTTATAATCATTTAAATTGTTTAATAATCATTCCATTTTTTTTATGTATCATTCATTCGTTTATTTTTTTTAATGTTTATTACACTAATTGACCAATTAACCCATATTATTTTCTTATTATGAATTTTCTTCAATGTCAATGTAAAAAGATAAATATGGTGAATTAAAAAATGCTCAAAGTTGATCGCATTTTGTAAATCTTAGAAAAATATCTTTGTTGGTATAATCATCGCATTTCTTGCACTTAAAAAGTAGAACATGATCTTGATCCGTGAATTTTTCGATTCGAGAATTTAAATTGATTATTTACTAACTATAATCCTATTATTATTTTTAAATATTTTATATTTAATGAAAAATAAATTTACAAATATTTAACGATTTTTTTAAAAATAATGACCCAAAAATAAAAGTGTCAATAATATACCACTCTTTCTCTAACCAATCAATTAAGTACATGTGGTAATAAATGAGTAACCCAACTTTGGTCACTAAGAGCATTAGAAAGGGAGAACTTTATATAAAATTCTTTATTTGACTCATCTTAGTTACGACTCGGAGGAATAAATTTTATATTTGACACAAAAAAAAGGCTTGACAGTGAATTTTTTTTTTTTTCACTTATTTCAATACGATTAATAATTTTATCTTTTTAATTAGTCATTGTTTAGTAAAATTATAATTCATAAGAAAAAATTTCAGGCACAGATGGTTGTTCGCGGTTGCCATGGCGGAAGGTAAGGTGGCAGGCGATAGGGTAGGGTGGTGGCGGCGGATGAGGGGACATGGTGGATCGGTTTCTCATTTGTGTTCTAAAAAAAATTTCGTAATGTATGAAAATGAGAGAAAAAATTAACCGTGACGAGTAATTTTACTCTTTGCAGAATAATATTTTGAGAGAAAAATATGTAGGTTAGAAGGTTGCAGGGGAAATGAGTAGGATATTTTTGGAAATTGATGATGTGTTGATCATTTACATGAGGAGGTGTTTCACACTCTCCCTCACAATAATTTATTCCTCCGAGTCGATTTTTTTTTTGTAAGGTTCAAATTTAAAATTTTTAATTTTGACTCATCTTAGTTGCGCTTTTGTAGAATTTTCAACAATTTTATGAGTTACTTGAATTTTTTTTTGAAAAATAAATAAATATAAGTTGCAAATATTTAGCATTAAATGCAAGTAATTGTATATATCGCTTATAATATATTAAAATTTTATGGTTAGAAAAATCACTTGTACAGTAAATTTAATTTAAAATGTTCAATAAACATTTCCGTTTAATAAATTATTTTTGTTAGTTTAGTTAAAAGATACCGTGTAAGTTATAAGAATGTAAAAATTATTTATTTTTTGAATTGATATGAATTATTGTGGTTTGTGAATATATCTCTAAAAATCAAATGTTTCAAGATTATCTTTGATCAATTCATACGATATAGGATATATGTTATCTAAACAAAAAATTTAAAATTATGCATGCGTTCACAATATGGATAAAATATTGTAAAAAACTTACTATAATCATAAATGCTGCGTTTGACAAAATTAGCTGAAAAGGTAGCTGAAAACTGAAAAGGTGGCTGAAATCTGAAAAAAGGTAGCTTAAATAAAATAGGTAGCTAAAAAGGTGGGTGAAAATGAGAACCTAATAAATAATGACGTAAAAGGATGGTATAATAAAATTACTCTAATATACTCCCTTCGATCCACCCAATTCTTAACGTTTGCTTTTTCACATTTGCCGAGACGCATTTTACACCTCCAATATCTTTTATTTTGCATTAATAAAAATTATAAAAATTTCATATTATTAATGTATTCACAAAGGCGAATCAAACAAGATCCCACATGACTATATTTTATCTTATAGATTGTCGGAAATATTGAAGATTCTCATCAGATGTGAATAGTGCCAAAAAGTAAATGTTAAGAACCAGATGGATCGGAGGGAGTATTAGATAAGGTTAAAATGGTAAAAAATTTATTTCAGCTACCTGAAATAGCTTATTATTTCAGCTACCTGAATTTTTTTTAGTCAATCTTACCAAACACTTTTAGAACAAATAAGTAGCTGAAATTGTGATCAAAGTAGGCAGCTGATCAAATAAACTAACCGAAATGACGCGCCAAAGATAGCCAAAAATTATGAAAAAAATACAAAAAAAAAAAAAATTCGCGAGTAATCACGGGAACTAAATTTGAGTTAGTATACAAGCGGTGTTATAATAGTTTTTGCCAATACTTCCATCTCATACCCTTTTCAACTTGTCAAATAACTTATTCTTTTTAACTTTAGAATTAATTAAACTATTATCAAAATTAATCATTTTGCTCATAAAATTATCAAATCAATGGGTTATCAATCACAATCTGATTAACAAACCGGTAAATTTGACGTTTTTAAGCTTGAAGTTCATAATTTTATTTTAATTAGGGTTTTGATTGTTTTGTAATTAAGGTTTGGTGGGGGGAATGATAGTGGTGAACTGGTCATAGTGGCGGAGGGGAAGGGGTGCTCGGTGTCGTAGAAGATCGACAATTGGATGTCGGCCTTGAGAGAGGGGCGACAGGGGGTGGCTGCCGGCGGTCATGGCTAAGGGTGGCGCAAAGGGAGGGGTCAGTGGTTGAGTGACCGGAGTAGTTGTGTATGGGGTGTGGACACTGGTGGTTGGGGTTTGGGAAATTTTGTAGAGGAAGAGGGAAAATTAAAACTTGTATGTAAAATTGTTCAAGGACAAGATTGTATATTGCGTATGTGTTAGAGTAAAACACGTATGCAAATGAACAACACCCTTAAAAAATAGTGTAATTGTATTTAGGGAGTTATAATATGCATTAAAATTACCATTTTACCCTTTAATGTAAAACATCCGATAGTACGATTTTCACATTGGTTCATATTGTATGAGAGTATAACTGTATAAGATGGTTGTAGTTTTTCTACGGCTTTTCAAATTATAAGACGGAGTACTTTTCAGTGTTCACTGTGGGAATAATTTGGTAGAATCCCTATGTATTTTGATCAAATTGCTATACATCTCGAGCACTGTTATTAGAACTTTCTGGCAAAAAAACTAAGATGGTAGGAATTATGATTGACTAAGCATGCTATTAAACTGGAAGTAACTTTAAGAAAACACAAGGATCCGCATGCTTGTACTCGCATCAAACGGAGCCTGGGCCTCCATACAAAATAACACGGCCTGATTCACCGTGCTCACCGCCGTCTAAAACTGTGTAGAGTTCTGGACAATCAGCAAATAATTCAGTGTCAGGAGGACTGACGCTGATATGACTTTCATTGATGACTGTAGACTGAACAACGACTGATGATTTGCTACTGTCAAATACGG
>JAUEKU010086172.1:0-13225 GCA_032274805.1 Gypsophila paniculata
AATTCAATCCAAAGGAGAACGTCGATCTTTACGAACTTGTCTATTAATCAATGTCAGATTGCTAGGAGTGTCGCAATTCTTTGAACTTGACAAAAAATCTCTATCCGACGAGAAAATCATCCCTCATTACTCATTAATTGTAAAGTAACGCCTCAATTTTTCGAACTCTTAAAGTCTAACAAAATGGGAATGCCATTCATTTCGAGCCCGTATAAAAGTGCGTAGCTCAGCTCGCTAGCCAATTATGCGTGAAAGATTCGCCAGTCAAATCAATTTTTTTTGTTTTATTTTTGTTTTTTTCGAAAAAAGAATAATTTTATATCTCAATTGAAAAAAGGCTGGTGGTCGACAGGTATTTTAAGCCCACCGACAGGGCAGCGAAATTCGCCAGTCAAATAATTCATAACTTGTGATGGTAACAATATAATATGAAATTATTTATATAATAAACTTATGATCTTCTAATATTGGCAAGAAAATATATCTTATGTCAAATATCAATATATTATTCTTTACGGTATACTTCGATATATCGTCTTCCCTAATTGAGATATATCGACATATCTCGTGATATCCTAACATGAACTTTTATTTGACACGAAACTGTTCTAAGTAACTTTATTATAACAATTTGGATTTATTAGTAATTCCCATCTATTGTATAATACATTTTTAAAACTCCACCTATTCTTGACAATTCTTTTAAACGTCCCACCAAAAGTCTATTTTCATAAAAATAAGCGTCTATTTTGACTTATAAAAATGATGAATTCTCATTTATTATTTTCATATTTTGACTTTTGGAAGAAGGGAAAGAACGGTCATCATTCATATATATATACAAAAAAGATTTACTTCATTTTTGGAAAAAGAAAAATTGCATTTCGGTGAAATTTATTGAGAAAAATGCTTATAAAAGCTGGGAATTTTTGAGAAAAATTATAATAGATGGGAGATGTGAAAATCGTGGTTATAATAGGTGTGAGTTATCGAATTAACCAAACAATTTAACTAGTTTTTGTTTCCGTGCAATGCACAGTCTGATTTGGGTTACTTTTGGACTTATCAATAATTGATTATGTTTTCAATATTCACTAGTAGAAAAACACCTATTTGCTGCTCTCTATTTGCGGCATTTTAGTTAAATAGCAGCAAATGCAAAAGACCTATTTGCGGCTCTTTTTACCTAAAACGCCGCAAATGTGCTATTTGAGGCATTTTTATTGAAATACGCCGCAAAAAATGACATGTGAGGCGTTTATTAACACAACACCGCAAATAAATCAAAAGTTTTAAAAAGTTTTAGTACATAATTAAAACAAAATATATAAAAAGAAGTTAATGATAAATTAACTTTGATACATAAAAATTCTTAAAATTCAAGTGAAATTATTTCCTCTGTTTCTTTTCAATGTATACGTTTTTTGTGAGCAATATTTAAATTGAACCTATACATGTAATACTTGGGATTTTCGAAAATAAATTTTAATATATTAAATAGTTTGTTTGGGTTTAATAAGTATATTTATTGTAGGATTAATTGGTAACTCCCACCTTTTCTATATCACCTTTTAAAATCTCCCACCTTTTCTAATTTTTTTTTTAAACTCTCACCTTTTGTAAACAAATCTTTCAAAACTCCCACCAAAATCTCATTTTTATCAAAATTAGAGTCTATTTTTGTTTATGAAAATGATAAATTCTTATTTATTTTTTTCGCATTTTGACTTTTGGTGGTAGAAAAAATATATTCGTCATGGATATATACAAAAATAATTCCTTCATTTTTGCAAAAAATTACATTTTGGTGGGATTTATTAAGAAAATGCTTATAAAAAGTGGGGGTTTTGAATAAATATTAGAAGAGGTGGGAGTTGTTAAAATCGTGGTTATAAAAGGTGCGAGTTATCGAATGACCCATAGGATTAATTAGTAATATTTCGGTAATTAAAGAATATATTTATATATATTTAAGTAGTGAAATTTAATATTATATGAGACCGAAACAAGACTGAAAAAGAGAACCAAAACAAACAAAAACACAACCAACACAAATTAATTTCACGTAAAAACAAAAACAAAACAAAATCCAAAAACCTAACTTCTTTCTCTCCTTCTCACTCCAACCCTCACATAAACCTTTCCCCGACCGGTGACCAACCGCACCGGCGCCCGCCAGGCCGCCGGCGATAGCACTGGCAGGCCGCTCGTCCACCCCTCCTCTCGTGCGCGCACCACACCTCCTCCCTTCTCCTTCTCCGTGCGTCATCCCTTCTCCTTCTTCGTGCGTCCTCCCTTCGCGCGTGCGCTCTCATCTACCCTCCGCCCAGCCACGACTCCGGCAGCCGCCTGGCGTGCTGCCCACTCACCCTCCTTGTCTTTCCTCCCCTTTTCTTTGATAGGTAAGGTCTTAAAACCCTAACCCTAGGTTTTGAAATCAATTTGGGGCTTTTCGATTTTCACTTGTTAATTGTGTGTAATTGGTGTTAACTAGTGTTATTTGTTAATTGTAGACACCGATTTCGTTGAGGAGGCTTTCTAAGGTTTGGAGGTAGTTTTTGGAGCGATTTATCGAGGTTGGGCATTCGCTACTCGACTCTCTTGACTTGTATGTGGTACCGTGCCTATAAACGTAACGTTATTATTAGTTGCCTCACAAAAAAAAACAAAGTGTAAATTAGAGCAACAATAACAAGAATGTCATTATTGCCTGAGTTCGTAGTTTTCTCAATAAAGGACCCTGACCAGGAAGTGAGGTACTTAAGTTTGACGGGTTTTTATCGACAACTCCGATTTGGTATCGAAGAAGGCATTTACACAGACACTGTTTCGTTTACAGTTGAGGAAGCTGGGAGTGGACTCGTTCATATTCGATCAAGCTTCGAGGGCAAGTATTGGGTCAGGTAACTACTATAACTACTTTACGCAGTCTTTTACTTTTACTAATGACGCCCGTCTTTGAACATGTTTTGGTTCCCAAATATCAAAACAGACAATTTGAATTGGAAGTCCGATTTATACTCAGGCCTAAAATAGTTAATACATTATATTGATGTTGTATGTTAAGTTTTGGAGGAATTGGTTAAATATTGACCGAGTTATGTTTTGTAAGTAGCTTGAATATTGAGTTTATGAAACTTGTATTGCTTGGTATGGTCTTAGATGGTTGGAATATGTTTGAGTAGCTTGTGAATAAGCTTTGAATGCTTATAATGGTGTTTAATTAATAGTATGTTGGAAATTGAGTGTTGTAAGTAGCATAAAAATAGCTTTTATGAATTGAGAAATGTTTGGAATGGCCTTAAATGATTGTAATATATTTGCAGGGAAGCATTAAAGGTGTGAAACATTCAATTTTCACAGACTTTTGATGAATGGGCGGTGTGTAATAGCCTGCAAGTGGTTAGAATTTGATTCCTTAAGGCTTTGAAAAACTGAGGTACATAAGTATATACATCATGCTATTTGAAATCGCTGAATTTGGTTGCAAAATAACTAGATTTTGGTTGTCTTTAAAGTAGGGAATAAGTAGCTTTTGGCCATTTTGATATCTTCGTCAATAGAAAGATTTCAAAAATGTCAGTGACCCATCAAAGGTAAGCCTTGTTTGTTCTCATATCCCTTTTTATTTGTGGTGGTTATATGATCACTTGCAAATTACTTTGTATCAAATAGTGTCGTTGTATGGTGCACAAGTGCCTTATAATATTATAGGGCGGTCTCTCACAAATATGTTAAGGTCTCCGCATGTTGGGGAGAGAATATAGAATGATTGCGAGATTGTGGCATTGCAACTGAGTGACACAAGCTCTTTCACCGTCATTGTATCTTTGACTATTTAGATTGATATTTAGCACATGTTGGAGCTTGGAAGAGTAAATATAGTCCAACCGTATAATTTATCATTGATTATTTTTTTATCACAACTAATGTTCTACTCTTATTTGGCAGAGAGAAATGGTGACAGAGGAGGGCCGCCTGTGGATTATGAAAGACGAATTGCAGCTGGTGAGCTCATGGACGGTAATCTATGTCAGGTATGGACTTCAGTAGTTGTGAAATACAAGTGCTGAAATCATGGAAGCTAAAATGAGACTTTTGTGTTATTGAGTTTTGAATCTATTATTTGATCATTCCCTCTTTCATTTGTTTTGTTGATCTTTTTCTAATAATGATTGTGATCATTTGGTGAAATAATTGATTCGTGATTGTTTTGTTATTGTAATAAGTGAGCATCATATGTTTAAAATGAGACGTTGATAGAAACAAACCAATTTTGTTCATGAGATGCTGTAAATTAAATGATGCATTATGTGAATGACAAACAATGGATGACAGTTGACACTAATATTAAAATTGAAATGTAACTAATTGCTAGATACTAAGTATTACTTGTGTATTGCTTGAATAATATGATCATATGAGATTATCGGGAATATCAGGCTCCAATTGTGGACATGAAGGAAATGCCATATAGTACACAGTGCCCATTACATCTTAAGTAGATTATTTACATATTGATAATGTTAACCACTATGAAACTGAGTCCTAATACGATTTTGTGTGTATCTAATGAATTGCGGTTGATGTAAGGCCCCGACAATGGTCGCTGCCGCTAGGCACACTACATCTCCAAAGGCTATGATGAACTTGTACGGAAGTCCGATGATTTATCTCTAAAAAGACTAGAAGGCAAGTGTTCCTAAAGGCTTTATGATGAACTTGTAGTATCCTATGAAAAGACTAGAAGGCAAGTGTACATTTAATCATTTTATCCGTTAAACGTAAAATAGGATGAGAAGGGATTTTTAATCCAATATATGTGATATAGACTCATGAATAGTGTAAAAAAATAGTGGGTAGATTGGATTAGATTGAAGGGACTTAATTTTAATAATTAATTACACATAGTTTATTAACTTATTTTATAATTCGATTTTCACATTATAGTTAACCCTTAAAAAGTTAAAAGTAGTGTTTCATAAAACATAGCCTATCTCACATAGCTCGAAAAAGCCTCTCTTATGTCCAACTTGAATTGACTGTTTATAAATCAAGCATGTAAAGGAAACATGTTTCCAAATTTAAAAAGGATTTAGGATTGTAACGTTTCCATGCGATTCTCATTTTGTATACGACTATACAATCAGATACATGTCATACATAATATATATAGCTTGTTAATCAACGTTTCCATGCGATTCTCATTTTGTATACGATTATGTATCGTTCATTAGATTGAGAAATACGAGCTACATTTATGTTTTAATGGCAAAAATGATGATTATAGAAGATAATCCGCTGTTGCTATGTTTCTTTCGATTGAGTTTTGTATGGAGTTATTGTTGGTTGGTGTGAATTGGCTTGTTTGTGTTTCAGGTCCACCAGCCAAGAGTGCTCGAAGAGAGGGTATGATGCCTCGTTTAATTATCATCAATTATGGCTATTTATTGTTTTTGAACTGAATGGTAATCAACAAAGTTTTCTGAGCAAAATTGAAGGTAAGTTGCTGCTACATATGCGTAAATGGATATTTCCAAACTTTAATGATTCTTTATTTTCAGACTTGGGTTCAGTACATTGTTATTGAGTTCATGTGTCATGTTGCATAAGATCTCATATGATTTAATACATTACGTGCTACTTTGTACTAGATTGTTTATGTGATTAAAGTGTTCAACCTGCTCATCTCACCTATTCGCCCTCCTCCGTTGTGAAACAGTCTTTCACTCTATCTTGTTTATACCTTCCTTCTGTGTTATTGTTCTGGCAGCATTTCTTATCCGTTGCTTGGAAGATGCATTGCTAGTAGACCAAATATCTTTTTTGCGTCGTCTTATTAATTTGTTGCTGTTGATTTCCATAATCTTAGACATTAAGCTTAAAAAAAATTTAAACGTTCTCTACATTTTGTGCTTTGTTATACCATACATCTCTTGAGGCTAGCATAACGTGGAAATAGACTCTATTTTATGATCTTTCATGCTATTACTTATCCCTTGCTATGGTATGCATATGCCACATGTGGCTACCCTTCCTATGGTATGTTTCTTTTTTTTCTCTAGTTTTGTTTCTACAACTGCCGACTTCTTACCTCTACTTAACTGGTGTCATCTATCACGTGTTTGTAGATATATTCGTAAAGAAAGCATGACAATGGGATGCCATACCTTCTGTGGTTACGAAGCCGTAGTCGCATGGAGATACATTGTATAAGTGTTATTTCCATTTGGTGTATTAATTTCGAAATCATGGAAAATTGAATAATGTGAATTTTTGTTTTGAAATGTATTATTATTCAATTCATTAGTTTTGCATTGATTTTGTTTTTAATTTTAAAAAATGTCTATTTGAGGCGTTTTAGAAAAACAAAACGCCTCAAATAGGGGTTTTTTTTATTTTTTGGAATTAGCTATTTGCGTTTCCTTATTCAAAAAACGCCGCAAATAACTTATACTATTTGCGGCGTTTTTTTTGAAAAAATGCCGCAGATAAGGCATCTATTTGAGGCGTTTTTAAGCGCCGCAAATAGGTATCCTATTTGCTGCCCCTTCATTTGCTGATATGCCTAAAACGCCTCAAATAAGGGTTTTTTTGGAGCCGCAAATAAGCTTTTTTCTACTAATGTCGGTTAATGTTTGAAGTAGAGGTGAATGCTAATTTACCTAAATCCATTACATTTGAGGATGAATTGGGGGTGCTTCAGGTGATTAGTGTTGATTATGAATAGAAACAGGTGATGTGCACTAAATTTGGGAAATATGGTCATGAGGGCGCTGAGTGTAGGAAGAAGGTGGAAAAACCTCATATGGTCTGGATGAGGAAGGAGGATAAGCAGGTTGCAAAGCAAGGGATGGATATAGTGCATCAGGATACTGGTAAAACTGTGGTTGACAAGGGCAAGGAGCCAATGAGTAGGGATCAGAGTGTTGGGTATTTGAACAATGGGGTGCTTGATGGGGGGGATGGTCCTTCTACTCCACCATCCTTCCTGGAGATTTTGAGTAAGTCTATTCAGATGTCAGTCACTAAACAGGGGCCTGACCCTGGTGGTGGCTATGGATAATGTGTGTGTTTGGAACATTAGGGGACTACACAGCCTAGCTAAACAAAAAATAAATAAATAAAATCAACACTCTTCAGGCATAAGGTTGGGTTGTGTGGTCTCCGAGAGACAAGGGTGAGACCCTTGTCTATGAATAAAGTTATTGGGCAATTTTGTGATGATTGGGCTGTGACTACCAATAGCTCTTGTCACCCTGGTGGTAGACTTTGGATTATGTGGAACCCTAGGGCATTCTTTGTACAGATTATGCAGTCCCATGCTCAATTTATGCATATTGAGTTTACTGAATTGGGGTTTGGGAGAAGGTTTTGCCTAACTGTGGTATATGGACTGAATGATGCTAGGGGTAGAGAAGTACTATGGGGGGGGGGGGACTAAGGAAGTTACATGTGCAGGAGCCTTGGCTATTAATGGGGGATTTTAATAATATTCTTTTTTATAATGAAAGAGTTGGGTCTGTTGTGCATAACTATGAGTTGATGAGCTTTCAGTAGTGTATGCAGGCCTGTGCCTTGCAGGATCTCAAAGGAATGGAAAGTTTTTTACCTGGACTAATAAACAACAGGGGGTGCATAGGGTGATGACTAAGATTGATAAGGCACTTGTGAATGATCAATGGTTAGTGAGTTTCCCTAATGCTTATGTGGAGTATTTACCAGAAGGGTTATTTGATCACAGTCCTATTCTGTTGAGATGGGATAAGGAGATGCATAAGAGAAGGCCTGCATTCAAATTTTTTAACCTGTGGGTGGCTGCTTCTGAGTTCTTACAGATTGTCCAAGAAGGGTGGCAAATGGATTTTCCTGGTGTGCCAATGTTCAAAATTGTGAGGAAACTCAAGATGCTGAAATATCCTTTAAGGAATTTGAATAAGTTTTCTGACATAGAGAACAAAGCTGCCATAGCTATGCAATTACTTAAAGATACACAAGTCAAATTAGATGGAGCAATGTGGTGCTGAGGGAGATGGAGGGGGAATTAGCTGCCTCTTGCAAAGTCTTAGAGCCGGCTAATTTCAACTTCCTAAGGCAGAAAGCTAAGCTACAATGGTGTAATGAGGCTGATATGAATACAGGTTTCTTTCATAAGGTTTTGAGAACAAGGAGGAACTATAACAAGGTTTTGGAAATAGCTGATCTCCAGGGGAAGAAATGCACCTAGCAGGCTGATATTGAGGGAGCCTTCCTTGACTATTACCAAGGATTGTTAGGGACTGCACAACCTACTGTCCCTGTACATTTACCCACAATTCAGAGCTCTAATACTCTTTCAGCTAATATAGGCAGATGGCTAATCAGGCCAATTGCAGGGGATGAGATCAAATAGGCTATGTTCTCTATTTCACCAAATAAAGCACCTGGCCCTGATGGATATTCCAGTTTATTTTTCAAGGAAAGCTGGGCTATTATGGGACCTGAAATAGTGGAAGCAGTACAAGACTTTTTCAAGAATGGAAAAATGCTCAAGCAAGTGAATGCCACCATTCTTACTTTAATTCCTAACACTGACATGCCTGTTTCAGTGCAAGAATTCAGACCAATTGTCTGCTACAATGTCATATATAAATGCATATCTAAAGTGATTTGCAATAGGCTGGCTGTGGTCCTTCCTCAACTGCTCAATGTGAATCAGAGTGCTTTTATTAAGGGAAGATCAATAATGGAGAATATTCTGATTTGCCAAGACCTGGTGAGACTATATAATAGAAGAACTTGTTCACCTAGGGCTATTTTTAAACTTGATTTGAAAAAAGCCTATGACTCTATAGAATGGTCGTTTATTGAGGAGCTGCTAAAGGCTTTACAATTCCCTGGGAAGGCTGTTTCATGGATAATGGCTTGTGTTACTAGCCCAACTTACTCCCTCAACCTTAATGGGAATATCTTTGGTTTTTTTAAGGGGAAAAGAGGGCTCGGACAAGGGGATCCACTCTCCCCCTTGCTATTTACTATATGTATGGACTACTTAAGCAGAATCTTGAACTTGGTCGGTACACATACAAGGTTCAGGTTCCACCCTCTCTGTAAGGCTGTGAAGTTGAATCACCTTTGTTTTGCTGATGATTTGGTGTTATTTTGCAAAGGGCACATTGATTCTATGATGTTGATGTACAGAGGCTTTCTTACCTTCTCAGCTGCCTCAGGCTTGCATCTGAATGTGAGTAAATCCCATTGTTACTTCAATGGTATCCAGGAACATACTGTAAATCAATTTCTTAGAACCACTGGAATGCAGAGAGGAACTCTGCCATTCAAGTACCTTGGTGTCCCTATTTCATATAAGAAACTTGGGATACTTTACTGTAAGATTCTGGTTGACAAGGTGGTTAACATGATCAGAATGTAGAGGAATAAGAAGCTCTCATATGCAGGTAGACTGGTTATGGTGCAGGCTGTCTTTAGCACCTTGCATAGCTATTGGGCTAATATTTTCATCCTCCCTAATTCTATAATTCATGAGATTGAAAGTATTTGCAGGAATTACTTATGGAAGGGTGGTGATAGTTATACTAAGGCTTCTCCTGTGTCTTGGAAGTCACTGAGTTGTGATAAGAAAATGGGAGGTTTGAGTGTTAAGAATGCTAGCCTTATGAATATTGCATCCATAGGAAGACTAGTTTGGTGGTTAGCATGTAAAGCTGATCACCTTTGGGTGAGATGGATTGACCATGTTTATCTAAGAGGTAGGGATTAGAAGGACTACATACCTTCTCTTAATTCTAGCTGGGTGTGGAGGAAAGTATGTATGATCAAGGACAAGCTGAAACAAGGTTATATTGGTGATCAGTGGTGTAGCAATAATGGTCAGTACACAGTGGCAGAGGGTTATAAATGGCTCCAGGGGGATCTTCCTAAGGTGCCATGGTGGGGGTTTGTTTGGTGTAGATACAATCCACCAAAGTTTGCATTCATTTCATGGTTGGGAGTGTAGGGGAGGCTGCAAACCAGGGATAGGCTGATAAGGTTTAACATCTGCTCAGAAGGTGATTGTTTGTTGTGTGGATGTGAGATTGAGTCTTGTGAGCACTTGTTTTTCAGTTGTGAGTTTAGTCGCAGATGCCTGGTTTTGATTGAGGATCTCTTTGGCCTTTACATTACAAGGCAGCAGGCATGGGAGTTCACTAGAAGATTGATGGGTCGAAGTTTGCTTCATCGACAGGTGCTCAATGCATTTTTGGGAGGTTTAATGTATCAAATATGGCACATTCGAAACACTTGCAGATTATATGGCTTTGTGGTGACTCCTAAGGTGGCTGTGACTACCATTCACTGGCATGTGAAGAATCGTGTAATGCATACGCAGGAATGTAGGAAAGAGGAGGGCACACAGTGGTTACGTAGGATGCAATTGGTTTGATTTGTTTAAGTGGAATTGTATGAGTCTAGGTATTGTCTTCAAAGTTTATGAAAAATGTAATAAGGACGTGTAATTGGTTTTTTTAATGATAATTACATCTTTACTAAAAAAAAAAAATCATCATTAACATACAACCTGGAGGTCATGTGTTCAAATTTTGTTCCTCTTAATTTTTTGTCCAAATTAACCACTCATTCCTTCAACTCCCAACAATTTTTAATTCATCGTTTTTTGTTGATTAAATTTAGTCTCATGAAACGTATTATCAAAATTTTATTATCGTTATCGTCCCTCAAATCGAAGTCGGCATAAGAAATATTTTTTTCGAGAATTTTTTGGAATATTTGATAGCCTTATTTAATTCAAATATCTCAATTCAAAACAAAAAAAAATCAAGAACAAAAAGGGAAATTTTGTGGCGATGATTAAAATTTTGATATATTGTACTACGAGTTAACAACACAAAAGGGACCTAAACTTTGCAATTTCTTTGCATTAAGGACCTGAACTCTCTCAATTTAGCATTAAGGACCTAGTAATGGATGGAATTATATTCCGTTTAATATTGTGCATTGATTCATTAATATATGGTTAATATTTTCTCTAAAAAAAATTATTAATTGACTATCAAATTTTTGAAATATGTAAATGAAATTATCGATTTGTATTTTTCTTTTATTCCATAATAATAAATGGTCAACTTATCAGGAAGTTTTAATGTTAGCTCGTCATTGAGAGTATTACAATAATAAAACAAATTGAAATGTTCTCATGATAAATTAGTATCGAACCATTTTATTACAATTTTGAGTAAAAAGAATAAAATATCAAGAAATTAAATGATTGCTAAGAATAATGATGGTTTTGTAGTAACAATAGTTACTCACTTTGTTCCGATTATTTGTTTACCTATTTTATTTTTGAGTGTATTATTCATTTGTTTATCTATCGTTTTTGGGAGTTTTTTATTAGACTAGTTGACTGATTGACCTCATTCTTTCTGCACCATATCAATTAGATTTTCCCTTGTGAATTACTTATAATCCATATTATGCAAAGGGTATCAGTATGTGTCTTTTATGGAGGTTTTTGTGGTCTTTATGCCAAAATGATTAAAATGGTCGGAATGGATGGAGTATCTACTTGATAAAATTGTTACGGTTAAAAATTATTATCATATAATGACTTGATTTTCTAAGAAAATGTCACCGTATCTATATTACGATGGCAAATTACATTTCAATTGAATATTATTGAGATTAATATGTTCCCCATCCATCGTACGGGGTATTATTTACCAAGCATATGTGCCTCCTAAATCATACTCGATCTCTCTATTCTGGTCATTTGTTTAACTAAAAGTCTAAAATGTTAGTGACCCAATTTTTTATTGCTTTTATATCTTTATCTTTTAGAGTACCAATTTTTCAGTTACCCTTCATTTTTTATCGATTTTGTAAAATGCTCATGATAATATTCTTGATTTGAGACTTAATCTTAGTCTTTCAGGTAAAAACTGATGCTTTGTACTCGAGACAATGAATCACGTTGAATGGCGGAATTTGTATTGGTGTCTGACGCCTTCTCCCTGCACGTGCAACAAACCTAGCCTCGGGGGGACCGAGGAAACCCCCTCCGATGCTTAAGTCAGTAATTAATCGAGTAGAGAATGCTAGAGAGATAAGTAATCTTTTTTAGTGAGATAAAGCTTACTTGTGAATGAAGATATGGTCGCATATATATAGAGGACTACACGTTTGTTGTGTAGTGCTTGGGTTCTCTTTGTCGTTTTGTGCCAGCCGTCGTTGGCCGTTACTCCATGATCCGCCGGGTCATGGTCGACGTTCGCGGATGTCCTCGTTGGCTCTCTCTGATCACCTGTCATAGACAAGGGTGACGGAGGCCGTTGCTTGCTTTCTTGGCATTCCTGCCTTTGGCAGTCATTGTTGTCCGCCGGCCACTGGATGGTCGGCGCTTATTTCTTTCATGATATCGTCAGTTCGACGATCATCATCATTCGATGACATGTCCTCTCGTCGGCCAAGCATGTGGCCGCCGGCGGAACATGCCCCATCACTTAGAATTAGTTATCGTGCCCTATTTTTAATCACTCCTTCAATACTTCAAAAAAAATTATTCCATCTATCTCATTTTTATGTCATATTTTCTTTTCGAGAATGTTGTGGAATATAATAAAATGACAATTTTACTCCTTAATTTTGGGAACCATTTAGTTGTTCACTATTTATCATTACTCTGTACTAAATTTAGGAAAATTACAATTAACTTTTGATAAAGATTAAAAAAAGAATAGATTGTTTAACTCAATTCTAAACACAAACAACCCTATTTGTTGCCACCAGCAAACAATGCAAAGTAACGGAATACTAAGATAGGTCCTTGATGCTAAACATAATAAGTTTAGATCCTTGAAGCCAAAATTGAGAGCATGTGCAACGCATGACTCTTACCTTTCCCCCTCATTGCAGGAGGGAAGCCCCTCCGGGCCTTTTGTTTCTCTTTTTCTAAGGGGATTCCTCTAAACTTAGAGGAAAGACTCTACGGGCCTTTGTACCAATTTTTATTAATTATTATTATTATTATTATTATTATTATTATTATTTATTTATTTTTTTTTTTTTATTTTTTTTTTGTTTAAATTATACAAATTATTATAGAAAACAAACAATCAAATGTCTACAAGAGGTTAGCCGGCAGCCGAGAGACAAGCTGCGCGCCAACCCCTTTGGCAATGGAAAAACAGACTCTAGTAAAAATATGGGCAGCTAAACGAGAACTAGA